>JAGDQP010033568.1:0-20592 GCA_022664845.1 Lepisma saccharinum | reverse complement strand
ATCTAGCGGACAAACGCAGCCTTACACGGTCAAATTACTTTGCAGGTATTGTCAGCATTGGGATACGAACATATATATATATATAAAGTCTTGTCGAAACATCCTTGTTCGAACCGAAACACTTCCTTCCCTTGTAAGTGAATATACTAGGTAGATCAAATCGTAACAGGAAATGCCAGGGAGAGGAAGTTTGCCGAATTTAGCAGTTTTCCCAGGATACAATGTTTCAGTTCCAGTTTTCCCAGTTCAATAGCAAACTCAGAGTTTTTTGAGTAATGTGTGGATCCCAGATGGTGCAAGTTCATGCAATAGTCCTTCGAAAACCCTCTATTAAATATAGATCATTACCTGTTCTTGACAGGTCGGCGTCATTGATGTTCAACCGAAATCAGCATGGTCTTCAAGACATGTTAAACACTTTCCATTATACTTGATGTTGCGTCTTTCATTTTCTGTTAGTGTACATTATTCCCTAATATATACGTCTGTAGTACTTGTCTTCTTCCGCTTCCTCTATCCAATTCAACCACACCTTGAATTACATATTTCAGCACACAAGTTCTACATAACGAGCGTTCCGTCAGTTCCTTTTCTGTTCTCTATCAGCTCCAGTATTGCCTGTCTATCGCTAACTCTCCTCGGTATTTCCATATTACGTACCCCATCTGTTCTACGGTATTTTCTATTCTTTTCGATGTCAATATTTGGAAAATTTCTAATTTCTTTCCTTCTATCGTTCGTAGACTACACATTCACGCGTCACACTACGAAAGCTCTAAATAAATTTAATCATAATTTTCTTTACGTCTTTGTTCTTAGATCAATCGAAAATATACATCACCTTAGTGATGCCTCTCAAGTTTACAATGTAACTTTTATAAAACGTAAGTATCAATAGAATTCATGCTTATAGATGTGTTAATAGAATGTCTTGTAGTAAATAGAATGTAAATTGGTTCCTTTGAATGAATTATTTTAAATTCAAAAACTTTTTATTTGATTACCTTTAGACTGATAGTTATGATGCTGATAATGTAAAATAACAATCTACCATAATGCTATAAGCAGCTGAATAAATTATAATGTATTATCATTCATGCTAATTATTACAGGCCTACCCAAAATATCAGTTTGGATACGCTGTGCACGACCACTTGACAGGAGACAGTAAAAGCCAACATGAAGTTCGTGATGGCCATGTAGTAAAGGGTCAATACAGTCTCCGGGAGCCAGATGGCAGTTTGAGAGTGGTCACCTACGGAGCCGATGATATCAACGGGTTCAATGCTATCGTCAAGAGGCTAGGACCAAACCTCCATGCTGGATATGGACTTGGACATGGAAGTTATCTTGGATAAATAAAAATAATATATGTTTGAAAGTTTCGTTACTAGTATATACCTTGAGTTTTTATGTTAAATATTTATGTTAATTAGTATATTTATGTTAAATAAATCATAATTAGGTATATGGTAGCTTATTTTCACTCAAAAATGTTCGTCTTCCTAACTTTGTGTTTCATTTTTATCACAGTATAATGATCTTTAGAAATCTTTAAATAATATCCTGAGTGAATATGTATGGATATATTCACAGAAATAATCAATTCACGAAGAAACTTATAAACAAAACACACACAAACATGTATATATATATTAGAGGTGGGTAGATAACAACATTTCTCGTTATCGATACTTATTTAGGGACTTCGATACTCGCTAGTAGATACCCAATACTTTTCTCAATAGTGTTCCGCAATATAAATAATATTTATGGTCTGACCTTTATCTCCTCAACTTTATTAACTTATTCTATTTTAAATAGTTGTTCTTTTACACCTTGTTGACTACATAATAGTAGAAGGCGTGTTTCTAAAATTTGAAACACAATACTGTTAACATTTCATTCACTTTAATGCATGTATAATGATCAAACGATCATTATACATGCATTAAATGATAAATCAAACGAACATTATCACCATCTTAACCTTCAAATAGGTTTATTGACTGAAAAGAGTGTTATAGGTTTCTGTTAAGAAAAATGAGAACTTTCATTATATCCGGATCAAGTCAAGTCCTCCCTTTCGCTACACATTTCTGTGCTAAGTCTCTCTGGGAAGACTGTTACCACATGGCATGCACAATTATTTCTTTGACAATTTCCATATTTTCGAATAAATATTGTTATTTTTTCAGTAGGTACGCCTTACTTGCAAGACTATATGCCAGGTGCTAATGAATTAACTCTGGGGAGAACAATAGCCATGAAACAGAATTTAAAGTCGTCAGAACGGAAAAAACAAAGTTCACAAAATTAAACTTTTTTACTGTTAAAACACGCTGAAAAATCTGACTGCACCAACGGGCAGGCATAACACCATGGAAGCCTTCAGTACAACAGAGTACCCCCAAACAAAAGCCAATCTCACTCAACAACAGGGAGCATGTATAAACTTCACAAGAAACGACAGTGTAGCACAAAAATCCCATTAGGTAATCGATAAAAATAATCTTCTAGTTTTATACATAGTCACCCCTGCTGACTACAGCTGCAGTTACTGTATATGTCCATACTACACAAACTCAAATTGAGAGCAACAACTGCTTCACCACACAGATACACGTTTCATACTCACAACTATGGCCTGACCTAGTCAAGGTCACGAAGGTACATTCCCAAGAAGTTCAGAAAACTGGACTAGAATCCATTTAGAAAATAAATAAATTAATATGAATAAGACTGAAGCATCTAGAAAAGATCTGGCTGAAAACTTCTCTGGCTGAAAACATCTGCACTTCCACCACAACGTACTCTGTCCACCGTGACAAAGCAGTCCCAGTGTACTCCCCTGCTCTTAAGAGCACACCTAACCTAAATAAATAGCTACTTCAATACACATAGTGCTGAAAAAAATCTCATAACTCGTCGAAATCAGTCCCCTGTCTGACCTACCACCAGGGTTAGATCCAATATAAACATTTTAGGCCCTGCTAATATAGCAACATACTTCTATGGAGTTATGTAGACACTAATCATATAATAATAATCTCACATGGGTCTCATATCGAAGTAGGAAGGTAGCTATCCAGCTACTCATATCATAGTCTCTGAAGCTAAGCACTGTAACACATCTACCACAATGTAGCTATATCAATACTTCCATCTTAACTGAATAGGTTCACTACACAGAATAAAGGAAAAACCGGTTTGCACCATTATAGCTGATCAGAGCCTAAGATGGTCATAAAAATATATGCAGCAATGATTCAATCCCGAAATGAAATAATTTAAAAATGGTAAATCAAACGCCACGCAGATATACAGTGAATCAAGGAAACTAAGGGATAAACTCCAGAAGTTGGCATCCAAAAAGAGAACTAAAAAATTGCTACAAATAACAGTTCCAAACCACAAGACTGTAACTGGTATAATCTAATATTGATGCTGTCCCGAACAAATATTTTGAACACATTATCTAGCATTAAAATAAAATAAATGTAGAAAAATATAAATTTAGCAATGTCAGAGAAAGGATACCAAAGAGGAAACAACAGATCGGGAGCAGTGCTTACATCACCTTCTCATACCACTTCCTTCATTCTGAACCCTTGTAGCTTAATTTACTTGTCGATGTCATGGGAAGGAGTAAAGTTAACTGGTCCTTATAACACTAGAAGGAATATCTAAGCAAGGAAAAATTACTTATCATACATATACAACTAACTATAGCCTACCGTAGTTCCTTGCTCGCAATGAAACGGTAATACATGCACCTGCCCTAAATTGCTGACTGTTTCTCTGTTTCTCCTTGTACATAATTTTTGGCAAGAGTTAGGTTAACTTGCATGCTCCTAAGAAACTACACTTGAGATATGAACTGCATAAGACTAGTTCTAAAATACCTGGATAATTCTGTTATTTGAATACGGTAGTGGAAAAACACTCAAATTCCTCTAGTAATGTTAAAAATATTTTATTTACAGTTTGTTAATACAGTTGCAGAGTCATGAAAACATAAAACAGCTTGTCATTGTAACCAGATAACAAAAACAAACTTACAGGAGGTATTTTGATTTTCAGTTAGTGACAAGTGTGTTTTCAAGATCACTAGTTATTAAACTGCATTTTACATTTAAAAAAGTACTGAGATTTTCTGATTATGCAGGATTTACAAAGTTAAAAATTATTCAGTAGAAAAACAGTCCAAAACTTTTGCCAAAGGTTTTCCTTTACTCTATCAGTTGTGATTATCAAAGATTTTTTACAACAAAAGCGAAATACACTGTATGGGCTTTGCACTCCAATAAACTTTAACATTTACATATGGAATACTTTTGTGCAAGGATAATAATGTAAATATGCGAATATGAAAATACCTTGACGAGGAAACAGTGTACTTTGAATTCAAAATATCATATACAGAATACACATTAGCATTAGCAGGTCAAAGAATTTAGAAGGTTAATAAAAATAAATTATATCAACTTAAGAGGGTTATGGCTGCTAATGTAAGTTTTTAATTATTTTCTTCTTAATTACTACCACTATAGAATCGGACTGCACTAGGGAGCACAAATTTTGCAGTTAATATAAATAATTAAACTAAATACGTTTCCCCTCCCATAGTGCAAGTTCAAATTGTTGCAGCAGTTGTACTATAATTTTACACTGCTCAAAATCTGTAACTGAAAATTATGCTTTGAAAATAATACATTTTATTTTGTATGTTGCAAATATTGATCTTTAAAAATACACTGACATACTGAAGTTGGGAGAACCACCTAAACTATTTTGTGAAGCCTGAAGGATTCTAAATTTAATTTTGAAATCAGGTGGAATACTTTTACAATTTCAACCAACCATATTCCCAAATACAAACATTTTGGCTTGCAACCACAAAAGCAGACAGAGGGTAAGAGTTTACTCAACTTTCATTGTTTTCTTGAACACACTAGAACAAACAAATAACTCTTCCTCCACCCACTTAGTAGCTGCTTTCAATAAATCCTGGTAGGAAATAGCACGAACAGCATGTAAAGAGATATTAAAATTAACGAACCACAAGTTATAAAAGATAAAATCTCCCTCGAACTCCCTCAAACCAGTGGATAAAAAGGCTGATGTTACCAATATGGTGTCTGCTTTGCACATGCATAAGGATCCAGCATAACCAAAGATAGCAGGATCTTCTGGTGACTTTTATCTGCCTAGTGTAGATTTATAGCTCCATGAAATAGATCTGATCTCACCTTAAATTTTCTGCTACTTAGAACCTGGAACGTAAGTCAAATTAGTCAAAATTTAGTAAATGGCCATCCAGTGATGAATGACAGGGTCTTCTTTATAATTACGCCATTATCAACCTAACCTTCACTATCGGAAACTCATCCAACCAATCACAGGCTGAGAAAAGCAAGCGAAGCTAAACCAACACAACGAAAACACGAAAGAAAAGAACGAAAAGGGATCACTAATGGGGATCGTTTCTGTTGAAATCAGAACATATTACCCTCAAAAGTAAAATATTTTGCTAAATACCTAAGCTTATAAAATATATAAGTAACCTAAACACAACTAAATAAACGCTAGAATAAATACCAGGTCATAAAGAGTGAGAGAAAATATTACTCAAGCCACAACAAATCACCACCTTTTAGCAATAACAGCTACCGCTAAAACAGAAAGAAGAATACCATCCATAGGAGCACGCCAATGACCTCAATTGGCAGATCTAAAGACTAAACCAGCTGCCACAACATAATAGTTACCACTACTAGCACTAGATGGCAGTATGAGTTGTAAACGACTCATCCAACCAATAGCCACAAAAAAAATATTTTGATTCAACGGAATAAAAACCTTTTTTTACTTAACCAATAACTCTAACTTCTTCTCCTCTGAACAGTTGAAGAGTTTCACATTATCAATATTCTGCGATCCAATATCCTTTCCAGTTAATGTTTTTAACATCACTGTATTGTGTACTACCTTAACCACTATAAAAGGACCTATGTACTTTAAGAAGTACTTGCTTATGGTACTTTCAAATGCAAACCTATGAGCATGTGTCTTAACAAAAACTTAATCATTAGCCTTTATATCTTGGGCATGAGAATAGCTCTTTTCATTACGTTTGACTCTTTGATGACTTCAATAGAATTACCTGGTTAAGAAATTTCGAATCAACAATGCCTAAATTCTCAGGCCAGGACATAGTTCTCTTGAAATCATTAACAGAGGAATAATTTAGAAACACATCAGAGGGTGAGAAGCCGTGAATGAGAGAAATACTATTGTTCAATAAAGCTTGAACTTTTGGTACTTTAGTGGACCATTGGCGGTGATCCATATGGCAATAGAAACGTATAAGGCGGGTCACACTGCGGTGATGGTATTCCACAGGTTTAGCCTTCGGGTTATAAACACTTACCATAGTATGTTCAATACCTATAGATGCACAAAACTCCCTCTATAAATGTGATGTAAATTGGGGCCCCCAATCAGATATCACTACTTTTGAGGTTCTGGAAAACGATGCAAGTATTGCTTAGTGAAATCAGCCCTCATTTCCTTAGTATGAGCAGTCTTTAAGGGATAAAATAGTAAGAATTTAGAATAAATGTCCAAAATAGAGAAAATATAATCAAATCCAAAACTATTAGGTAATTTACCTATTACATCACAAGAAACTTTCCCATGAGGAGCTGATGCAATAACATAACACTGTTCATGGGTGAAAGTGCCAGACCTTGGACAGAGTTCACAATCTCTAATGAATCTAATAAATTTTTTCTTCATAGTTTTTCGAAAGAAAACACGTTTGTAAAATAAATAACACTTTTGAATACCGAAATGTCCTTCAATATGAATCTCCTTTACTACTTTCTGGGCTAAAACCTTAGATACCAACAGTCTCCATCAATCAACAGCATCCGTAACTTTAAGATAAAGTAACCCCTGGTACTAACAGACCCTATCAGATCCAGACTCTAATTTCTTTCTTATACGAATACAATATGGATCATTAATTTGACTATCTCGAAATAACTGAACAAACTGAGTTTGAGTAAAATCACTAAACACAAGTTTAACAGCAAAATTTTTATTTTCCAACGAAATGACAGGAGGATTCCTGCTGATAGTGTCTGGAATAAAATTCTCTCATCCTGAGGTATACTGAAATTTTATATTAAAGGACTGTAACCTCAATAATAAACTAGTAATACGAGTATCCAAGTTCCGTAATGTAAACAAGCCGGTGTCCGCCTTGCAATCCGTGTGTACGATCATCTTTTTTCCCATAATATAATCTGGGAAGTACTCACAAAGATAAACTACAACCAGAAACTGCAATTGGAACATGGCCAAGGATAACTCAGTAGACTTAATTCTACGTGCTGCATACCCAATAACATGGTATTCACCATTGAAAACCTGATCTAAAAATTCACCAATGCTGGGTTGGCAAGCGTCCGAAAATATATGAAAAGACTCTGTCATATCAGGCTGTCGAAATGCAGGAGGTGAAACCAAAGCTTGTTTCAAAGATTCAAAAGCAGCCAGTTCCCTCTCTCCAAACTTGAATTTTGAATCTTTAGGTAATATCGCCACCAAAGGTGTGTAATGTAACGGGACTTTGTCCAAAAAGGCAGGTACACACAGAAGCAAACAAGGGGGGCCGTGGCGCCTTTTTTTAAAAATGGGGACTACCCAAAATTTCACATAACGTGATCAAACCTACATGTGAGACTAGCCTACATACGCCACAGAAGAGGGTACAAAACAAAACAGGAGGCCTGTCTGACCTGAAGACAGGAGGGGAACCTACCCAGCAGTGCCCTGCTTCAGCCAAGGAGCAACGCACTAGTCTAGAACCACGAAGCACGCATGGAAGAAGCCCGAAAAGAAGTGCTAAAACGCAGAAAGTTGGCAAAAGCAGAACAAGAGGGAAAAGACCCTCAAAAGAGGAAAGGGGGTGAAAGCAAAGAACAAAACACTATTTTAGTGACCTAATGCAACTAGTCCTCTAAAATAGTACAAGGCTCAACGCAGCCGTGCACTAGTTAAAAAATCACGAAATTTAGATAAGCACAACTGAATTAACTATTCCCTAATATTTGCAGAAGCATCAGATCAAAATACCAGAACTTTACTCCATTTGCAGTTACTTTCTCATACACACATGAAATAACACTCCGCGGACTGAAATAGCGAAAGGTTGAGAACCTTACAGCAATACCACAGTGATGATAAACTACCTACTTCTTAATGAAACCCTTGAAACAAGGAATATCATGTAAAATATAATTTTATTTTTACTTAAAAATGACAATAGCAATGCAAAAGATTGATTGCTTAATTTCGTGCGAGTAGGGAGAAGGTTTCCAAAGAGAATCTTTAGCACATCTAAACGTGTTGCAAAAGATTCTGTTAATTCCACATATGAAAAGGTAAATTAATCGTTTACAGAAATGCTCTATCTAAGAGCAGGGACAAGAATTCACACACATATATCCAAAAGATAAGGTTAATTTTAATTCCCGAATAGTGGTAGCTACACATTCTATACTTTAGCCCAGTTAAACAAAATTTCCACTGAATCATAACATTTCTTTCTACGAAAAGAATTTATTTACAAATATAGCGAATGGGCAGAAATTTACTTTAACATTTCAAATTAGTTCTCAAACATTTCGTATGTAATTTTCAAATTTTTAAACTCGACACAACCTAACCGCCGATCTCATAATACGAACATGATATACTTTGGTTGGATTGGATATAAATTTGAGGGATGAATTTCTATATGCGAAGTGTCTTACGGTTTGCGAAAACAACGGAGAAGTTTTGAACTTTGTTGATTACCGGAGTAAAATATTACGAATCGTTAAATCTTACGTTTAAAAAAACGGGTATACTATTGAAATTTCGTGCAATTTAAAACATACCAGTTCCAAAAGGCAGACAAAAATGCTGAGTGCAAAGAGAACGTGCATTTGAAAGGTAGCACCCACCATAGTGCAAGGTAAAATATTCGACGCATACGAACCAAAATTTTTCGTGCTGGAATTTAGCTATCTAAACGTATACGTGAAACAGACTTGGGTTTCTTAGAGAGAAAGATAAATTTTAAGACATTAGCCATACCTGATAGTAAACCGACTGAAACTAGATTCTCAGCTTAAAATTGACATTATTCATCAGTCGCTGCTGCTTTATATATTGGCTATAACTTTTAAACATTGGCTGCATTATAAATTTGCTATTTATATAATTTTCGGAGGCAGCATATTTTTGTGCAGCTTTTCCTACTCGACGACCATGGTTGAACTACTGACCGGCCTCAGCTAATCAGGGAAGAGAATCGAATCAGACAACAAGGACGGAAAGGGGTGTAGTTTAGCCACCTAAATTCTCGACGTAAATAAATCAACAATCAGATCTTTTTATTCGGTTTTGAAGATTTTAAACGAAAGAAAAATTGTTGAAGGAATAAGGCAATAAACTTAGCAAAGGATTATTAAGTAATAAAATCAAGAAGCAACAAAAATAAAATCCTACCAATACAACGATGAAAAAGGATATCTGAATGGCTCGGCTTTATTGTCATCAGGACAAATAAAACATTTTGAAGGAAGTCGAAGACGAGAAAATATCGCCGACAACGCACGAGCAAGAAAGAAAAAGAAGACACAATAAAGGGGAGAGGGTAAGATATGTTGCAACCAACCGGAAATGGGTCGCTACACATTTTCCCCCTAGGAAGAAAAGAAAAGAAAAGAAAGGAAATACACCAAAAATTAGATTTATTTTCTTGAAGATCAACAAATTTTCAAGGTTTTCATGATCGAAGGATAAGAGAGGATGGAGAAGCAGAAAGAGTCTTAATTCCCATTACTTAACAATTCCTCTTCCCTTTCTTCGGTACAATCAAAAACCCAGAGATTACCGAAATCCCATCCGTCCTGGCCCACCATGGGTACACTCTAAACTCATTTTGGGATTGGGACTCAAGGCGACACCAGAAGATCCGTTATCAGGCGGCCGTATAAGAGAATTTCTTTGAATATAAATGCTCCCACACCTATGAAGCGACTCTTGATAACTCTGATAAAGACTGCTCCCGAAGTTTAACGCCTGGGACGTTGGATCCTGACATTTTCCAGGAACACTCGTTTCACAGCATTCAACTTCCGAAGAAGGTCCATAGTTTGGGCTCCAAACCGTATCGGCTGTGCGATTCGCTACCAACTTTGGGGCAGGTTCCTGCACCGGATACGCGACTGAACAACACTTGCAGCTGTGATGGCAACCCTGATAGGTGTTCTTCCCTCGGCTGTTGTTATAAGATCTTTGATTAGTATTATTATTAGCATTGTTAGTGTTGTTCTTGAGGAGGCGAACGATCGACTACGGTCCAAGGAGCCGGATAAGTGAGTAAGTAAGTAGTGTTCTTTGTATTTTTTGTGTTGTTGTTTGTGTTAGGCATGTTGTATATATTCGGATTATTACCATTATAAGAACGAGTGTAAGTGTTGGTGTTTTGTATGTAATTGTCATAATGTGTATTGTTGTTATTACTATTGTACCTATTCTGGCCACTGTTACCTCCAGATCTGAATCTTGAATCATAAGGACTAGTACATTCCCCCCATTCCACCTTCTGAACCTATTCTGATTCCTATTCCCATTCTTATTTCCATTACCTGTACTTACACATTCGGAGTCACCGTTCTATCTGAACTAATTGACTCAGCTCCTAACTCCAAAACCTGCGTACCATTTGATGGCATTAAAAACATTGGCATAAAAAGTGAAAGAAAATAAGCAAAGGTGGTTGATCAGTGTTGCCAAATAAGGGAGATAAGAGGCTATAAACGTGAGAAATTATGAGGTCCGTACAGAGAAACGAACAATGTACAACAACAACAATACAGCAGAAGACAAATGTACAGTAGGGAGTAAACCACAGCATGCACAGAATCCAGAGACTAATGGGCTTGAGACTTGAGGCACCCGAAAAATGGGCACATATTAGAGTAGTCGTAGAAAGAAAAAGTCCCAGTGAACATCATGCGGAAATATGAACATCAAATCTTCCTGTAGCGCAGCAATTCCAATGGCGTTTGTGTGGAATCGACATCACGAACCGTTCCCGAGATATATAAAAAGACTGTCTTGGGGTTGCAACACTGCATAAAATCCTGCATACCTTCCAAACCACAGAAACGACGGCGCAGAGCCTGAAAAGAGCACAGAAAAGCTGTGGCAGGAAAGGTAACAAATCTGTGACAATAAAGTACGTCAGAATCATGTTGCAAAGATGAATGACCTGTGTTAGGTGTCAGTCGAGAGTAACTATGGTCAGCGTAACGCCTATCCACGCCGTATTGCTGGCTTATAGAGCAGGTTTCACTACAAAATTCGTTACAAACTCCCTAATTGTAAGCACGACCCTGCTGCAATGCCGACATCGCGGATTCGGGACACACACAGATAGATTGATAGACAGATAGACGTACCGGTATGTAGGTAGATGTATGTGTATGTGTGAGTGCAGACAGCTGCATTGATTAACATCACATACCGTGTTGGTCGGTATCGTGATTGCGCATGAGGAATATTATTATGATTATTATTGTTAGTATCATAAGTATTATTATTATTATTATGAGTAGTAGTAGTATGAATCGAAGCAGGAAGTTGTTCCTGCATGTAGTGCGAACATGCCCAATGTTAGCGCCAGAATAATATATCATATTACAATATTATTGATACTTTCCAAACTGTATTGCAAAAACGTACGAAGGTAGAATATAAGTGGGAGACTGCATGTGCAAGATTACAAAATATATATGCTATTCTTGCACGAAAGAAACATGAGCAGTGAATACAGACTGCTAGAGCGTCATATAGTCGGAGATAAATATGCGAACTCACTGGGAAATAAGATAGACGTGTGTGTTGACCTACGTGAGTAAGGGTGCTAGTCTGACAGTATGTAGTGAACCTGAAGGACAATGGGCAGTCTACAGGTACGTGAAATATATGTCGTGTTCAAATGCATAACAACAGTGGTATGTGTAAAATGTGTCCCATTAATCCCAGAAATGTTGTCCCTCGTCTTAAGTTTGGCAGTGGAGGAAAAATATATTGCCATAAATGAGCACGGAGTGGAGGACAAATTATTCGGAGATACATTACTTGCCCTTATAGAAAGCAAATATGATGCTGATGTGACCGTAACAATGTGTGACACGTTAGGTTTACCTACGGACGCCGACAGCGAGCTGGTTGATTCGGGCGACGCAATGAGTGATCAAATGGACGATATGGCTGTTCCATCAACGAGTGACGCGGGCCCTTCGAGCAGTGAATACGAAATGTCCTCTCAAGTCAGGGGAAGGCCTACAGGAATAACGGACGCCGTTGTCACAAAAAAAAAATCATTCTTATGTAAGTTTGTTGCAAGCGAAGGGAACGTGTATGAACTATATTAAAGCAACTATAAAAAGTTCAAATGCTCTCGCACTTTTGTGTATAAGGGGTTAAAGCTCTGTAAAACACCCCCTCGCCCTTACGTCATGGCACAAATCAGGAAAGAAGTACTGGAGACATTCAAAGCCTATCGGAGGCAAGGTCACGCTGCATGATTACAATTTACGCGCGTGGATGGTAACAGCAGCGAAGAAATTCAACCACTCATTCCGTGGTTCGCAAGCGTTTATCCACAAATTTAAGCGAAACCATAGCATTTGTGGCAAGGGCAGACACGGAAAATGAAGCTGCATTGCTTGATCAGACCCACATGTTAGTCAATGATGTTAATGCCATCATACATGCGAACCCGTACAATTCCGACTGCATATTTAACACTGATCAATGTCGGTTTGAATATGAAATGACATCAAGTAGAACTTTGTCCGAACAGGGTGAAAAACATACTACAGCATTAATTCAGTCCATGGCTTCAGTTGTACATTCATACACCATCCAAATTCCCTTCTCCCTAGTGAACCTTGGGACTCGCTTTTACATATGTTCCAAGAGCCTAAAGGCATATTCGGTCCTAAAGTAAAGGAACGGTTAGTAGTATACTACGGGATTTCTCAGCATTTCCCGGGGGTGGACAGTAGCAGCTATGGCCTCCCCCCTTAGGATTTTTATACACCATGTTTGAATTTGTGCCCTCTGTCATTTTTAGGAGTTTGTACAACATGCGGTAGAAGGAGGGTGTAGTAATACATGAAATGTATATTTTTATAGACTGAATACCTTAAATGTTTAGTAATAGCGATTTATTAACTGTGTTTAATTGCATCAATATGATAATAATATGATAAATAATTAAGGTTCAATATGGTACCACCTTTTTGTCCATACAGTGTATACTCTATGCATTAGTTAATAGTATCAAACATGAAATAGTCAATAATCAATTTCCTATCAAGTTTTCAGTCATTTGATGTACATTTTGCCTTCAACATCTTATATTTTCATTGTTTTAATCCAGCAATTACTTGTATTTAATTTTTATTTTATAATTCAGATAAATGTCAATTATTTTATGAACACCCTATAGCGACCAGTCATTAGAAATTTATATTGTTGGGTTATCCTGTTGTAAGATGCATTCGATAACAAATCAAGAAGACATACGCTAGATATGTCGAAATGATTGGCGGAGACGGACTTAGCAAGACTCGAACCCCGGTTGTCTTTCTCAGTGCTGCTTCCAAGACCACAACGCCAGTACTGAACGATACTGGATTTAAATGAAGTGTTTGGAAAGAAGGCAAAACAAGTCAGAGATGCAGAAAAAACTTTTTTCCTTACTCTTTCCTTTTTCTTTTGGAAATTTTAAGATGAGACAAGACATCTGTTGCCTTCCTCCTCTCTCTAATAAATGGATGGGGTAATTAATCATTAAATAGTAGTGTGTATCAATATTCTCCGAGCCGCTTCCACCGAAATTCAAGCACCTGGCGTGAAAATGACATATGTAGACCATTATTTTGACAAAACTGTTATCTTCTTCCGCATAGAACTTCACCTTTGGGCCCAAGGTTCAAATCTTTGACCCCATAGAGAACAGTGATAATCTTCTGGCTGTGTGAACCGGAAATCTGGTCGCGTCGATTGGAGAGGGTAGAGACAGAGCTGTGTCTGCCGCAGACATTAATTGTTTTACATAACAGATGAAAACATCTGTTGTGGCACGCGTCAAATATCGTTTTATTTTTCACAGTGCTTGAGAAGAGTTTAAGGGAGTGAAATCCTTCTCCCTCGAGGGAAGAAACAAAATGAATGATAACTCTTTTCCTGAATAAGCATATACGAGGGTGACACTAGTTTGAAAACAGTAAAAGTGAGGTTTGATACAAAATAAGAGAAGAATTTACATAGTTAGGATAAATATTCAAAGATAATCTATTTAACGATAGCTTTATATAAGAAATTACCTATACATAATATGGATATATCTATTTGCTATAATACTATCATCTTTTATGAATAATTTTTACTCCAGAGATGTGATTATTCTGCATAAGAAGTGTTTTTTGCTTGTTTTCACACCTCTGTTTGTATAGATGAATGATTTGAAGTCCTGAGACGATGCAATATACATATTTTACATGCAGAACAATGCAAGTTGAGTCAATGTAAACCGAAATTACTGCATTAGTACCAATTTTGGAATAATTTGGACACTAGGAGTGCATTTATTGTGCATAAAGAAGTGTATTGTATATGATTAAAGCGTTTGTAAGCAAAGGTTTTCGTAATATTTTACTTTTGAGATGTTTCTTAAGACTTTTAAAGTCGAAATTACTACAATATTGCTATTTGCAAGCTAGTTAGCGTACCGAAAGTGTACAAAGAAGTGTACTAAATCTATTTTAAGTTGAAATATCAGGTATATATTGCCTCAGAGGACATGCAAAAACTATATAACAGAATTATAGACGCTACTTTTAAGATAATCTACCTTAATACACGGTGATTATTCCTTTGAATAGCATACGAGACGCATCTGGACCATATTTGAAATCTGATTTTAGCTTAATACCGCGGGGTGTTATTGTTTTATGCAATGGAAAACCTTTATAACACGTCTTCTGACGTGCATGTTTAAGTAGAACTTAGTCGATTAGCAACTGTTTTGAAGGCTATTTCCTGCATCACATAGGTATTCATTGGCGTTTTTAGGAGAAAAGACCTCTTTTGAAATAGGAAAAGGATGAGTTAAACATCAAACTATCACTTTGGAGAACTTATTTAACAGATAATTTAACTAGAAATGAGTTTTTTGCATTGTATTTTACCCCTGGAAAAAATTATTTGGTGGTAATCTATAGCACAAACATGATTATGATGTGTTTAAAGCGGACTTCTCAGATGAAATTGCAACTATTTTCGGTGTTTGTTATCAGGAAGGGAGTTCTTCCAGGCAATATATAGGGAGAAAAGTGGGATTTCAAGTAGAAAGAAGTTTAATTAAACAGGAAAAGGACTAATTGATGTGAAACTTAGGGAATGAAGTCCTCTTATTTATCGGTCAGCACTATGAAAGAGATATTCAAACATGATTTTAAGCAGAAAACTAGTCTTTGAGGTACTTTTGAAACCCGAAAATACGAGCCATATTAAAGGTTAGTTGTTACAAAACAAGTTCTTGAATATGAAAATGACGGCACCAAAGCAGATGATTATCCGAATTTTACCATGTGAAATACAATTTTGTTAATATAGAACATTGAAATAGGTATTTCAACACGAATAGTAGAGAAACAAACTATATCTTCACGAAAAATATGGTACGAAGGGCTCATTGTTTCGATTTTCTCGCGTAGGGACTGTTCAGAATGGAGTGTAGACATTATTTTACTTGTACACTTTGCATATTAATTGGGAAATCAACTCTGGTAAATCAAAATTGCCTATATTATGCGCTTTATTAATATAAAGAGAAGTTCTAAGAACCATATGTAGTCAATATGTAACAAGAAAACCGTCATTGAAACTAAGTTGAACGTGTATTTAAAGGCGAAAAGCGTGGATTTACATAATATCAACTACTTTGAAACAATATATAGTGAGAAAACACACATTTGAAGTAGCTTGAACATGATTTTAGATACCATCTACTCTTTCAGTTGTATTTTTATGAGTATATAACGATTTTGCATGTATGTTACGGTCGAAAAGACTGTTTGGTTAAGGAGAGAAGTAGTACTTGAAGTACTTTGAATCAAATGAAAGCTAGAAAGAACTGATTATAGCCAAAAAAGTGTTTGGAAACACATTTACACGTAATATAAGAAGAAAATGAGGTCTATTGGACTGCTTGTTATGTCAATTCAAGTGTTTGACACCACATAATTACAATGTACTCTCTTTATACGACACGGATTGATAAAACTTTCTTTCCTCAGACCATGTAGCTGACTTGTATTGAATATATTAATGAATTAAACTGGGTATAGCCTTTGTATATAGTGTTTTGTAAGGTAGATAAAGACAAATATAAGAATAATAAGAAATTATAAATACTTACTTTTATATATTTCCCTGGCAGAATCTTAGGTAGTATAATGTAAGAATATTTCCTAAGTTTCCGAGAGTTGACTGATGGGTGTTGTCGCCTGATGCAAGAACATTTCCCGCATATGCCAACTTTTGCAGAACCCCCGTCAGAATCACACACACATATACACACTAAGAAACTACTACTGCACACTGGAAGTCCATGCCTTGCTTTCACAGCCTGCAACCATATGTTTACTTGAAACAGGAAGAGTAGGAGACAGGTGGGGAAAGAGTCTGTGAGAGAATATCACAACCAGCTGGCATTGCTGAACAAGCAGTGTTGTCATCTTACACTTAACAGTGTTTCCATCTTAAAATAATTTAATATGCTATTTTTTTACCATTTGTATAGTAATTCAACAACGTCAACAAGACTTGCCAACTTATACCAAATTTTTAAGTGTAGCTAACCATGGATTATTTTAATAAAATGATATCACCTAGTTTTTTTATTGTCTGATATGCTCGGATGTTAGACTACATTTCCAAAAGCAAAGTATCTTACTAGTATTGTTATTTTGCATATCTCACAGGATACGAACTGCAAAAGGAGTATCCAAAACTGTACTTAATGACTACAAAACTTTTAAAAGTATTAATACGCTCGTCTCATGTTCCAGTAGGCTCTATGAATAAAATAGCATTTTTGTAGAGTTGTAACAAGAACTAAAGAAACAAGCACTAGCATACTAGGTAATGACGTCATTTGAATTTAAATAATCTGATTGGCTGATGAAGTCAATAAATTGCCATGACGATTCGATTGTGACTTAGTCTGCTGCAGCTGAATCAGGAAACAATGGCTAGATGTGAGTGTACTTTTGCCGAGGTGGCTGTCGACTGTGTGCTGTCAAGTCTTGAAGAATGGACACCTTGCTTTAGTATAATTTGTGATGAGTGCTTTCACGATATTTGCTTTGACTTTGACCATGAGTGTGTAGACTTAAGCAAGGAAATTACTCTACTTCGTATGGTTGACGTATTAACAACTCCCTTGATTTGTGATCAGATATACCAGAAATTTACTGAATCCCACACTGATTCTATTGATATACTGCACAAATTTCTTACGACTTACAAGAAAATGACAGATTCCGAATGTAAGGACAGAATCCGTTTAATCTTATGGGTGAAAGATACATTGCATCCATGGACTTGTACCAACAAAGATCTTCACTCCTTTCAACTTTGAATATACACAAGGACTGGTATTTGTATAGGAAATAAAACAATTGATTTGTACTAACAAGGAACTTTTTATTTGTGCATAAGTAAGATACATACAGACTCAAACATTTTCCAAGTGATACAAAAGTATTGTGAATACAAGCTATTGAACAGTGATGCTTTTCATGACAAGTGATACAAACAATGTTGAAATAAAAAAACAACCGGTATAAATTACTATGTTTAAAGACAACTAATACGAAATACTGATACATAAAGTGAAATCATTGTAAATACTTTTCTTGTACAATGAAAAGGATATTATAATAAAAAGTTAACAAGAATTCTAATTTGCATTCTTATTCCAATCTCCTTTAATAAATTTACCTTACAAAATAATATTTTACATAACTATTAAATAAAAATTAGAAAAGTATTTGTCTTTTCAAAAAATGGTAAAGAAATTTTTGTCATTTTGTTTTACAAAAAATAATTTCGTAACAAAAGTATTTGTCTTTTCAAAATATTCGTAAGAAAAAAGTTTGTAAAAAAGAGTTTGCAACAAAAAAATTTCGAACGAAAAGTTCGTAAGAAAAAGTTTTAGTAATAAAAAAGTTTGTAAGAAAAAAGTTTGCAACAAAAAGTTTAAAAAAATCATAAGAAAAAAGTTTGTAACAAAAAAGTTTTAGTAAGAAAAATTTGTAAGAAAAAAAGTTTGCAAAAAAAGTTTCAGTAAGAAAAAAGTTTTGTAAGAAAGAAAAAAGTCATAAGATTAAGTTTTGTAAGAAAGAAAAAATCATAAGAAAAAGTTTGTAACAAAAAAGTTTTAGTAAGAAAAAAGTTTTAGTAAGAAAAAAAGTTTTGTAACAAAAAATTTTGAACAAAAAAGTTTTAGTGAGAAAGAAAAAATTCGTAAGAAAAAAGTTGGAACCATAAAATTTAAGTAAGAAAAGGAAATAACAAAAGTTTTTCTAACAAGAAATCTTACTAAGAAAGAAAGAAAAATCGTAAGAAAAAGTTGGCAAGAAAAAGGTTTTCATAACAGTTTGTGTTTTCCCTTTCATAAAAGTTCTTTCGGTTTTCTTGTTTGCAGAAAAGTTGAACTGTATCAGAAAATGTTTTAGGTAGCTAGCTGTTTTCTCCGTTTTGGTTTTAATCAAGTTCATTTTTCTTAGAAACACAAAAACTGAGTGAACATTACAGAATCTATAATTTTGTTTGAAAGAAGATAATTGCATCTAAGTTGAACTCTCAACACATACAAATAAAACTAACATTTACTCAAAAATAGTACCCAACAGATTCCTCGCTTAGGAAACACATAAGAGTTGAGTATCTACAGTTTTTATGTAGTGACTTGTTAATTGATCACTAAAGAAAGTAGACAACAACTCTTAACCATTAGACCAACAGGGACAAAATATCTGGATTCCATACTGAACAACACTAAGCATTACACCAAACAAACAGAAACTTTGGAATTTTTAGTTGACACCAGTAGGCAAAGAGGAAATCAAACAAACCATCGTGTTGGATAAATATTGCTAGCATTTCCTTAATTTCCTAGCAGACTTCGAACGACTGAAGGGATCAATATCGCTGGTGTAGTGGACTCTATAGTATTAGTATTTGTTGGAGTCGAAGATGATCTTGCCAGTAGTACGTCGTGTGAGCTACCTTTAAATTACGCAGAGGAGTTTGACGTTATAGTGGTGGATGGAGACAACAACATTAGCAGTGATAATTTATGTGAGATAGCTTTGGGTATTGCAAAAGAGGACACAGAGATGGCCAACGAACTTGTCAATGAAAGTGCATGTGATTGTACATTGAGCAGTGCCTCAGTCGGATGTATTTGGCAAGCGTTGAAACGTTATACTGGGTAAATCCATACACCCATATATGCAATCATGAGAATAAATATTTGGATGTGAAAACAACACGTATTTTATGTAAGCCAGCCATTTTAAGAGAACTTTATAGAATATACAGAGAAACTAATTTAAAAACCAATCTTAGCTATCAATGGTTTGTCATCAATATGGAAAATAACGCAGAAATTATAGTTCCCACGTCAAGAAGTGAGTTCCTGAACAAAGACAATTCAATTACCCTACATCATTCATGCTTGGCTCTACTTTGAGATGTGTTAATATCCTGTCTATAGGAACAAGTTTCCTCCAAAACTTTAAGCAGATATTGAAGAGATATACGGCAAAAGGTTTGCGTGTATCTGTAAGGAATAGAGTTACTAATGGTAATCAGTGGGTGACAAATATCAAAAGTGAACAAACTGAATTCAAAGCGAGTGCTAGATAATAGTTATTTAATTTCTTGTTGTAAGTGAAATATGTCTTAAAGAATTTTCCAAGTTAAAGTCTATTTCTATTAATATAATGTAAAAGTGACAAGGAAGTGTACAAGGGAAATATACAACCAAATACAGAAGTGCTTTCAGAACTATATTACATTACATTCAGACTTTATCCTATAAGAGATATGAAATGACATTTGTTTTAGTGAAGTGTAAAAGTGTTGTATATTTTTGCTTTTGTTCTTTTGCTTAGAATAAATATTAGGAAAAGCATTCAAGATTTTTTTTGTTTCACACTACACATATGTTTGATTGTTCTTATATAAATATTTTAGTATGCGACAATTGTATTCGTTCATTAGTCCAAATAGCTTTCTTTGCCAACAAACAATTTTCGTAGGAAAAGACAATCTGAAACTGTCCAATCGCTTCCATTCACATTTTCTATCAGGATAAATTTTAAAGGGATAACAATGATGTAACTTTAATGATGACGTGATTCATACGAATATTAAATA
>JAGDQP010033567.1:0-10653 GCA_022664845.1 Lepisma saccharinum | reverse complement strand
CAGTATGAATATGGAATATATTGCAATAAATTAGGTGTACGTAGAAACATACTAATGCAGATGAGACAAAAATTGTCTCCTGATAGGCGTAGCATGAGTTTTCTTTATATTTTCAAAGTGGATTTCATGTCACTGGCCATTTAAAAGGAATGTGATGTACAATGCCTTATTAAATAATTTTATTTATGGCCTTTTGGCACCTACGGCTCAGACCGGGATAGGGGAGGGGAAAGATTCGGGAAGGTGTCGGCCAAGACCTATGCTGGAAAAACCCTGGAAAAACTTCACTCGGGATGGTCGGCCGCTGGGATCGAACCTACGACCTCCCGAATGTTACGCCAACGCTCTACCACTGAGCTACGGCGGCTCGACGCAATGCGTTATTTAGGTACGATGAACCCTTTGTTTAGCATCATACAAGCCATTGTGAAAAAAATGAGATCAGTAGGACTGTTCTGGATACCAGAGAGAATGGAATTGAAGTGCCACTGGCACTTCCTCACAGGTTTCTCCAGGGATTTTTTTCAGTCACACCAGGCAAATACCGTAACTGTACCTACAATAGGCTCTGGCTTACTACCTTCCAACATCCTCTCCTATGCCCTGTCCTGGCCTGAGTGTGTGTGCCACTTAAAGCCTTTAATGTGAAGTGTTTGTTCTTATGTATGTCTGTACTTTATTTCGTTCTTTTGTCCTATCCAACATCCTAAACTGTGTACTGGTGCAGGATTATAAAGCAATTGGCATCATACCCTAATGATAGTGTGCTTGTTAAGACATGCACGTTTCAAGTGTGTACTTAATACCCCAGAGCCGGGGTAATAAACACCTGTTATATTTTTATTATTTTTCATGTTGGTATACAAAGTGTTTTGTTTTTACTTTTCTCCTGTCTCTTTTTATTTTATTGATCAATGTTGGCATTTCAAAAAGAGTTTCATTATCTTCCAAAATATAGAACACAGACTTATTAATGGCGATTCTTAGATTTAGATTACGGCTGTTGTCAACAGGGAATAATGTGTTCCTGGATTCGTTAACAATACGGTATTCAGAATAACGGAGAAATAAGCCAAAACATAAAGTAATGATCCACTCTTTCTGGCATCTACAGATGCGGAAATAGATAAGTAAGGAATTTTTCTCTCATCTCACTTGTGAATAAATATTAATAATAATAAATCCGGAGTTGTACAGGTTAAGAATCAGCAGAAAATACCATAAGTAACAAGTTGAGTATTTTGTTACTAGAGTCTATCGGCAATAAGGCACTATTACACTGATCTTCAGTTCAATAAGAATTCTGGGAATTCGATTAATAATAACAAGAAGTAGTTTATTGCAAATAAGAATAACAAAGAACGGTTGCGTTAGCTGTTTCGGTGAGTAGCACCACTTTCGTTTCTGTTGTTTCTCAGCAGATATAGTATTTACGTCCTACTTATGATTTTAATGGAGAATTATTGTGAATGTGACGCGGTTCGGATGTATCCGCAAAAAAAGATATCCTGAATTTAAGGTACTAGATACATGGCTCGTTCGTTTCATAACTAGAGATTCGTAAAATGATTTCGTATTTCTCAGCTTGGAAAGGATTGATTGTTCTACTTAACCGGATGAAATTACTCTCTATCCATTTTAATAATTCTTTTTCGATAGGATCGTTTTCCTCCGACTTATCTTTTTTTCTTTTATATAAGCAATTCAGATCTATAAATCTCTAACCTAGCCATTTGATCTACGTATTAATTTCTACTTGCATTGTAATAATTTACTTAACAGAATAATTCAGAAGGTTATTTACATCGACATTACCTCTTTACATTCAGTCGGAAGCAACTTCAGTTCTGAACACTGCTTCTCTGATCTCACTGTGGGCAGCATCGAAGCCGACATGAGGACGGACCTCGGATTATAAGTTTAAAGCACTAAGACTTGATTTGAAATAAGTAAGCTAACAATATACCAATCCTAAAAAAAAAAAAAGCTCTAATTACCCCGTTTTACCCTATATAGTAGTTATATCTTCAGCCATCATAATAATAAAAATACTTTTTAAAGACGTACTTTTCTTAAACAATTCGTACTAAAAAGTAAAAATAATTTTGTTTATGCATGATTAAAAAGAAAAAGCGTGGGGAAGTCTCATACGAGTATACAGTCACTTTATCTTCAATTCGTGCGCCCCATGTTTTCTTTTTAATCTCGCATAGAATTTTTTTTTCCTTTTTAGTACGAATTGTTTAAGAAAAGTATGGCTTTAAAAAGTTTTTTTAATTATTTTTTTTTAGTTACTTCGGTGCTAGAATACCTTTTCTCAAGCTAATAATTTGTGATCCAATCCTAAAGTGTTGTGCAACCCGTCAAACTCCTCATCGTGGGAATATAGTATTTATGGTCCATATTAGAAAGAAAAATGAAAATATGCTTTTAAAATATATAAATATATGAAAGTAACAATGGAATATATATTGTATTGTCACCTGACGTAAGTCGCTGTGCATAATTTCATCATTGTATGACGTCGGGAAATGAGTTAAATTAACGTTGCAAGATTTGAGGACACCACAAACCATAGTGAACTAAAGAAAAGAATGTAAAAAGCATCCTTTGTTTTCTAGAGGAAAGCAACTTTCTAAACCAGCATAGCCAATAACAAGGTTCAGATAATATTACTTTGGATTATGAACTTTTAGGTAGCTCTGTTCTTAAAAGTTACTAGTTTGAAGAGACTGAATAAAATATGAGATTTTTCGATTCAATCTATAGACCTCTGTGTCTTTCTTTGTTAGTACGGGCATGTCTTTCAGGATAATACACGAAATTTGATTAAACTTTTTTTGCGTTTTGTAGAAGACATTCCTGTGGTGGTTCTATTGTCACAAGTTTAGGATACAAATATGTAGAAAAAACTAGAAAGAAATTATGAAAAAAATCTAAATAAATGCTTGACTCAATGTTGACTAAATTCCTTAGATATAAAGACAATCAAAATGACGCATAATAATAAAAACGTTGTTCAGCTTCAAGAAGAATCTCATAAAATAATTGTTTATAAATGTTTAACAGACTTCAAATAAAATTAACTTTTCAAAAAATAATAAACCATCTTCCAAGAGTTGCACTAAAATGTGAAAGATACATAATACTATTATTTTCTAGAAATGTAGATAAAAGAAAGCAAACACTCTTTTTGATTTATAAATACATTTTGAAGTCGCAAATGAAAAGTCGGTGCAATGCCTTTCTTCACAGATAAAAGGTATAATTTCGAAACGCCTGCTGTTGATAAAAACAAAACAAAATAAATAAATACATAATAATAAATAATAATGAATGAGTATTATTTGAAACCTACCTTCTCGCGCAGACTTCTCACAAAATATGGCAACTTTTCAAGAAAAGTGACACAACTGAATAAAGTATAATTTTGCAGGAGGAAGAAAGAAATTACGTTTGTTATAGGTGTAATACGAAGTTTTTAATTTTAAATTGGGATTCAATTGAGATTCATGTAAATAAATGTAAATGGTTATTCAAGTTGAACGGTAAAATTTGTTGTGCTAGTTAGTAGAACTGGTGAGAAACTGTGTCATGGCCAATACTAATATTTTGCTTCTACCTTTGTTCAATGTTGATTATTAACGTATAAATGAGTCTGTTACATGTATTAACGTATAAATTATTCTATGAACAGGACCTACAGCTTTTGGTAAAATGGACTCTTAACCACTCAGTTCAATCCATCTGACTTAACTGTAGCCACTCCTGCACAAAATGAACTTGCTAACCCCTCGGCTAACCTAGAGTCTCCCTTTGTCTTTGTCAGAGAAACTGTTTCGAATAACTTTCACCAGAGAACAATAAATTTCGTCTATCCTATAGGAAGCACATCTCTGGTTTCTTATCCCGAGCACATCTCTGGTTTCTTATACATGCCTCAAATTTCATAACTGAGTTGTATGTGAACCAAGATGTGCTCGGATCTACGTAAAACCATGAACTACGAGTAAAACCAGTGCGTGTACTGTATTCGTACTTTATGTTCTTAATTGGTCTTGTTTCGGAAGTTCTCCGTATATGGTATCAGGTATGGATTATGAAGATTTTTAATGTTTTAATATTTTTCGTTTGGAAATGTATTTTGTATTTTATGGAATTAATTTTATCATTGACATTGTTGTTAAATTTATTTAAATTGAAAATTACTATAAAGAGTTTTGTATATTGTTATGATGCAACTTAAAATTTGTTTATTTATTGGAAAACGTCATCGAAAGAGCAGATGAAAGGATGTAGGAACAACCTTTTTTATTTATGTACCCGGTTAAATAGTTCGCCAAGTTGAAATAGATGACAGTGATTGCTACAAGAGTAATGGTAAATAGGGAGAAATTTCTATAATTGATTGGATGTAAGTTTATAGTACGACAATTAAATGATTTTATTTATAATCAAAGTTAGTAGCAAAAGAAATGTTTATGTCAATTTTTAAATGAATTTGAAAAGAGAAGTTTGAGAATGCCAATAAGTTGTATTGTCATTGTTAGTAAGAAACAATGTTTGGTGTATTTGAGAGAATTCCCTTATTAGATTTTAATAAATCGAATTTCGGATTATTATCTGTTTTATTTCGCTGTCTCATTAGGGACATATGCTGCCGAGCATCTTGCAATCGTGTGTGTTTCTTTGTCCTGAGTAAGAATTGTACGAAAGATGAAGTTTCGCAGACTTGGAGTAGTGTGGATTCTATCTAACGGAATAGAGTAGTACCATCAGAGGTCTGGACAATACCAAAGTAAAGAATCTACGAAGAAAAAGCCCTGATATACTAAAGAGTCTACGATTGAAGAAAGTTTATTTATATTCAAGCTATACAATGGACGAAATTTATTGTTTTATTATATACGATATTTGTAATAATCTTTTCATTACACTCCATATTAGTTCCCATCGTTCACACTACTTGTGAATAAACAACCAAGTTCCTTTGGACTCCCTTTTTAGGCCTTATGACGAGACTACAAACTCGAAACATAATACAGGCTACTTGAAATGTTCTCTTTATGTAAGTAATATTTCCCGAGTGTGCATGTGTATATTCTGCAATACGTGTGTCTATGTTCCTGCATGCAAATGAAAACAAAACTGTTGTATTAACTATTACGTGTGGTTTCATATCATTCTAGGATGAAACAATACAATTACATGTTTGCTTAATCAGATGTTACAAAGCAAAGCGAAACGTCACCATGTGTAGAGCGGTGCTAGTTAAAGAGGGGATGAAAATGAGCAGGCTCTATTCCCGCATACGCACATAGACATAATTTACTATTTTTACCACCCTTTAAAAAAATCATCCTACTACCGTTTATGGGCCACAGCGATTGCGAGTTTTCCCCTATCGCTTTCTCTCTCTCTCTCTCTCTCCCTGATCGCCCTCTATGAAATCACAAATGGCTATGCTTTCTACGTTATTCGATCTGCCTGCGTGAATCCCTGTTTCCATCTGGTGACAAGGGACCATTTATAATGCTGTTGCGTTAATTCCATCTCGTGGGATTGATTACCAAAAACCATTATGAAGTCAGTTGCGCACTTCGTCACGACTCGTCCTGTTTGCCATGAATAATTTACCGTCATCAATTACGGAAGATGTGTCATTATCGCTCTTATCATTGTTTTCCGTATATCCTCTCCATTTTCTCTGCACTGAGAGATATTCCATAAGCGCCAACATTGGACAGAAAATAGCAACAATTAGAATATATTTATATATTTGGGAGATTCTAAGAACTGAAATCGTGTTTTACGACAAACTATGATATATTTCAAGAGATTACCTTCAATTATTTTACATTCTTATCTTCACTATCCGTTCATTTTTTTTATTTTAGAATTTACAAATGGGGTATGGAATAGTTCGCACCGAGTGACAATGACCAAATGACGAAACATTGCAGAATGATGAGCGGTTAATTCGAAAAATTCGTATTTTCTTCTTAATTATTAATGGCCTTTGAACACTCTTGGCTAATGTCCCGATAGGGTAGGCAAGAGGGTGGGAAGACAGACACCTGGTCATAGCTTCAATGTACTATCCCGGCATTAGTCAGTATGATTGAGAATAAGCCGGGAAAAACTCTACCAGAAAGCCGGCCACTAGCCTTCCAAATGTGAAGCCATTACCAACCGAACCACGACCGATCTCTTAATTCGAACTTGACTTTCTATTGTCATCAGTAAATTTGTTGACTTGGAAAGAGCAAAGTAAAAATTGAGATTAAACACTCTTAGACGCTGTAGTTCGATATTGCGTGAGCTTGGCAGCTACAAGTGACTCGGACTTTTGCCAAGTATTTAATTGATCATAGTTGATAAAGAAGAGAGACAATGTTCGAATGTTATACAAAATGACGAGAGAATTTTACGTTTACACATGGACAGCTTTTGAGAAACTATGCTCCACAATGAGGAAATTCAGAAATGTACTTTCTTTTCAACAATATTTAAATATGAAAGGTAACTATGTTGTTGTCAAAACTTCGGCTGATCTACAATCAACAATTAAACTCTTATGAAATTTTACAAATATAATCTAAACAGCTCCCTCATATAAGATCAAGAAACAAAATTGGAAGAAAGTATGTTTTGGCTGAATTCCGAGTTAGTAGCGAAACGTGCTTCTGAAGCCACTAACAAAGACTTTGCCAAGAGTTCGGGCAAAAGATATACAAAAGCATCTGAAGACGTAAAGGGAGTCTGACAAGAATCCTTGTATACAAACAGACCTGCAAACAAGCTTTAACGAATATTTGTCTACCTATTTTCAAATGTTTAATACCTAAACGTTCCGCTTTACTAACTACTATGAAAATTGTAACTATTATGAAATTATGTAACAACTAAACCATTTGGGATAGTCTCGTGTGCCATCGTGTTAAGTTTGGTTGAAATCGATCCAATTGTCCAATGTTAAGCTCAAATATAAAGTTAATTAATTAGTTTAATTACTGTGAAAACGAAAATTAGCTTAACAGTTTAACGTGGTTAAAAGCTTAATGGTAGCTCCCTGTATAAGAAACTTAGCTTCTCTGGTTTAACTATTCCTAAGAGATGCGCAAACATATTTCCAATGCTTAGTCTCGCTTCTATATGGTAATAATAGAAAAAAGTATGATACGGCTGAAATATGTTCACTCTAAAAACATATCAATTTTGTTTGAAGTTGATCAACAGTTGTTGAAAATCTATAGTACATTCCCGATCCAACATTAAAATTGAACCTCTTCTTATAGCCAGCGACCCCGGTGGCTCCTTAGGATAAGATAAAATAAATTTTATGGGCGGTATCAGTACTTTGGCTTGCGCCCGTTCCTATGTGGTCCCTTACTAGATGAATGTTATCGAATTCGCACAAAAGAATTTTACATTTGCATTCTGTGACCCAAGAAATCCTACCCACATGCCAATTTTTCTCGTGATATTAAGACATCAGATCGATGTTCGCCCCTTTCAACACCCGATTAGGTGATAAAATCTGAAAAACTTTGAAAATAATCTGACCAAATCTTAGGAAGAATGCTTGGGTTCAATTTCGATACTCTGTGTCCGCCGATTCGAGAGACACATGAGTATATGAGGGACTTTACGAACATTTAAACACCTTTTTCTTCTCTTACAAGGAACTCACTCGGGTGGAAATAGCAAATCAACATGAAACTTCAACAGTGCATCATGTTATGTTCAAATGGAAGTCCTGTAGTACTATGCGTGTCGGAATTTATCGGAACAGGAGCTACAGGACTCGAAATTTGCGAAATTTTGTTCTGAACGCCTGGCGGGTTGGCAACACTTCATACATGTGCATGAAAGGTATGTATTTCCCGTTTACTTTCATATGAACGGTTGCTCTGAAGATAGTTTGTATGTTAAATGTGAATTATTGATGAAGTTGACGTGTTACTGTAATTCATTACACTGACCCCTGTCAAATGCCAATATTACATAAATACAATATCAACGAAAACTTCCCGTTTATTTGGTAACCGATTGATTTTCAGGAAAAATTCCGACACACGTCACTTTTTATTTCAAGGGGAATGTACTGCTCATAAGCTGTGCAACTAATATTCATCTTTTAATTAATTATTCGCTACTTAAAGGTATGAGTTTAAAGACAGACAAAATGATGACATTTAATCGTTTAGTCAAAACTTTATTCAAAAAGCTTTGTGTACCATATTCTGCAAAATTTGTTAAATGTTCGTTGAAATTTCAAGTCGACTCTGTACACTTCGAATTAAAAAAAAAAGTGACAGCGGACGCCATGAAGCTAGGCCACCCAAATGACAACCTTCTTATCCCATAATCGTGTCTTATAGTCATAATCGTGCCCTTCTTTCTCCTTCCTTCGTCTCGCCCATACTAAAATCAGCAAACATCATGAGCACATTTTTTTTCAAAATATACATGTATTAGTATAAAAAAATGAAAGAATAAAAGCGAGACGAATCAAAATACATACGTTAATGGAAGGAGAAATTTAAACACACAATGAAAAATTGAAACCGATGTATGTCTGTTTCACAGAGGCAGAGAAATGAGAGAGAGAAAGATAGAGAGAAAAGTGTGGGGGAGAGAAGAAGAAGAAAGGGTACAGATAAAAATATGGAAAAGATCCTAGCATTATAAAGTTCAGCTCCCACAAATCCAACAGCAAGATAGAAGTAATTTTTGGATTTTATATTTTTTCAGGGCTATTCAAATATATAAAGAGTGCTTGAAAAATTCATTGTCACTTTCAACTTGGTGGTCAGATTAAATACTAGTGATTTCCAGTGGAACTGCAGTTTTGAGACACATCTAGGAATTAGTATAATGTCAAAAGTGTAACACACATGCTTTGTTTTCGCCTGGTGCAGTTGCAAATTCGGTGGAGCTCATTGAACGTACTGGTTCCGAATGCATTATAATCAGGGATTCCGCCATGATTTTCGGATTGGAGGTGTAAAGTCAAAATTGGGAGGATGTAGATAGTTTTCCAATGTTTCTATCAACTGTTGACGGCAAAAAAGTTAAACGTGGGGGTGGTCTCGAGGATTTGGGGCTGACAGCCCCTACGGGGGCCGTGGTCTGACGGAATCAGTGATTGGAACAAACCCAGTAGATAACGTAGGCCATATCTTCCATTTCAGACTACTAATGTAAATTGAACATACAAAGAAAATGAATGAATAATAATTTTTTTCTGCTTAATTTCTATCAGAAAGAACCAAGATTACATATCCAAACTGCATCAAAATAAAAAGTTACAAATGTTCAAAAGCAAAATTAGCATGTTCCTAATAGGCATAGCAGACATTACATGTTCCACATTTCAAACGTGAAACAACAAAGAGACACATTTAATAGTATATTGATAAATTATATATATGATGGAAACGAATTTTGTGCCAAACTAATATAAAAAGAATTCTTTTTTTTTAAACAGCCAAAAAAAGGGGGCCATTTTCTACTCATATCTTAAAATTTATCTGATCCGTACATCCCGTTCTAGATTCCACCTATTGCAAATATAACTTTCTAATAATTACAACACTAATGAACTAGTGTTTTAATAATTCGCACAGATGGAATGAACACAGCAGAGCTGAAACTGGTCAGCGGTTGTTGTGGGGGATGCTGGTCAAGTTTTGGACTGTGTCATCGGGTTTAAGATTCGAATCCATTCTGTCCCGGTGATTCGATTTAGGTCTGATAACCCGACGGTGTTGATAGATAGATAACTGATAGATGCTTTTGATAAATTGGAATGGTGGATAAAGAGTTAGCCCAGATTACCCAAGGGAAATGCAAATTAATGAATATATTTCTATATACAAATACAGGTCTATATGATTTTAAAACGTAGGGAGCAAACAGTGATATACAAAGTAGCTATAATAATAAATATAAAGTTAAAAATGTAGTATGGCTGTATGAGTGAAACCTAAATAAAGATTAAAATCTTACAATAAAAATATAAAAGAAATTAAAATGATTTTAAGTAAATCGAATAAGATGAACATATAATAATAAAACAACTAAATAAAGTAGTAAAAAATGAAAATTATATTATAATGTATAACTCAAGTCCTATACGCATGTATGAAAAATAAAGAAAAATAAAGTAAATGAATTTCCTCAAAAAGGGTCAGGGTTTGTCCAACGGGAACTGGGCCATCAGAAATATCCCCAACCCTCCTAACTCTTTCTTTTTTTATGTGCTTTATTTATAAATGTAAACGAACAAATGGTCATATCGACTCCGTACCTCTTTGCCGGGCCGGGGTCGAGGTGGTGAGACGAACTGGGGGATGGACCGCCCCAATCTTGTAGAGAATCTATTTCAGATTCGTTGTGCCCCTCAGGCACACGAAACAAGGTTGTGTGAAGAAGGCTAAGAGGTGGTGGTAGCAAGGAGGATCCCTAAATGAACCCGACGGTTGAAAGAGAGATTTTAATTATTTCATTGCGTTTAAAAGGTGTTTCTTTCAGGTATTACCAGGACCGGAGATGTTACCCCGAGAACATGAAAAATAGGACGCCGAAATTCCCAGTTTCAGACCGGGTCACTTATGTTTGGGTCAGGCCCTGTCACCGGGCCATCCA
>JAGDQP010033566.1:0-19749 GCA_022664845.1 Lepisma saccharinum | reverse complement strand
CTTCAATAAGGATACGACGGATGAATATAAATATTGATTTGAACAAAGAAAGAAATTTTCATGCAACTTGTCGCAGATACGGTACTAAAGGGGGGGAGGTTTCATTGAACTCACAACCAATTAAACTGTGAATTGTGCTTTTCAGCCTGAACAAAAAATAAACTTTACGTAGTCAAATGGAATGTTAAGAACAGAATTCTGCTGAATTTGTGTCTAAACGGCTTATCGCTTGGCGCCCAGAATTTGGACTGATTCAACACACCCTCCACTTAATAATGCATGTTACTCTTTTTTATCCGACTGAAAATATCATTACGGATGTGTGTTTTTAATTTCTGCTAGCAATAAACACTGTTATATCTGTACTTGGCAACACTGATAATTTAAGCGCCAGTTTGATATTGATGAACGTAATTGTTGGATCTGCAGTATTGAAAGGAAAGTAATTCGCTGAACACACTGCGAGTTTTATATTTCGATTTATATCACTTTATGGTGTTTTTATAGCTACCATACGAATGTTTTGAAGTCTAATATTGTTTGTGCATAGTGTCGTATTGCATAGTAATAACAGCGAATGTGTTTTTACTTAGTTATCTAAAACTGAAATGTCTAGGAAACATGTTATAGTATACTTGCGACAGGAAGAGCTCACAAGGCTGAGTCATTCTCGCGCATGCGCATTACTCTTTAAAAGTAAATATTACTTCCAAGCAGGTGCTTCCACTTGCCAATTTAGCGTATTGGTAGTATGTCGGAAAGCTAATCCAAGGAATCCGGGATCGAATCCTGGTGTATTTTTTTTTCTTAATGAAAATAACTGTTCTCTTTTATATATATAAACACATTAGGAAATTTAATAAAATTAGTGAACAAACACATGTGGAGGTTAGGTAAGTGAGGTACGGTATTTTTTTTTATTGCACACACGATTAACTCGTGTTTTCAAGTTATGTCGAATGTAACTATTCAAACATTTAATAACTAACTCATGGAACTCGCAAGTTCATCGCCGCAGTAACGTTCGCCATTGGATTCTAAAGTAAACAAATCTTTTCAAAGTTGGAATTTAGGAAAATTCCGATTTTTATACACCGAGCCTGTGTGGGTGCAGATATCATTAATATTAAAAACTGAAAAATATGTGTGACTGAACCGGGGATTGAACCAGGGACCTTTGGGTAACCGTCCCAATGCGCTAAACCCTGCGCCACCCTGTCCATTCGCTTCGCAATCCCACACCTTCCACGCTTTATGACGATGTTCACTCTCGAAACCACCTGTATAGTGCCACAACTCCCAGTTGTGCTTGGACTTTCCTTAATATTACTGATATCTGCACCTACAGAGGCTAGGTGTTTAAAAATCCGAAGTTTCCTCCATTCCAACTTTGAAATTATTTCTTCCGTGTGAGATACTCACTATTAAGAGACACACATCAAGAATGGAAGGTGTGTCATTGTGAAGCGGATGGACTGGGTTAGCGCATTGAGACGGTTACCCAAAGATCCCGGGTTCGATCTCCGGTCAGTCAGATACTTTTCACTCTTTAATACTAACAAACAAATATTGTTGTTTCATAAACAAAGTCAAACATTTATCATGTCAGTTGTATTTCATAATTGATCAAATTATTTGTCGTTGCCATAGTTGCAGCTTCTTTTTTTTTAAAGTATATTGAAGTATTATATCTGTAATGAGAAATGCAATGAGTATATGCTATTTTGTGTAAGTTAGCAATAGTAAATATAGTACGTAACAATGAAATGTCCATTTCTAACCACCAGAAAATCATAGTGTCACGAGTACAAATATCGAAATTTCAATAATTAATTGCGAAGATTAGGGGCTTGAGCCGCACAAACGGTAAAAAGGATAATGTTCAGGCACTTCTCGAATACTAGTAAAAGATTCAGATTTTTAAAATATATATATTTTTTTAAATGTCGTCCAAACGTGACTTAATGAATTTTTCAGTTTTTCATGGCGTTATAACTTGAGACGTAATGATCAGAAACACAAACCCTTTACAGTTTTAACACACTTTATAGAGGCGCTTATGAACGTGGAAGCAAATGGTCGTACGACCCATGGGTACCGAAAAAAATGTATCTAAAATTAGAAAAAAAATCTCAAACGCTGGCAACAGTGCGAGTTAATTGCGCGAATCCTATTGGAGCATCAGGGGTATTTTTACCCTCCACTGAAGCACACTACTTTGTTTTCTTCCTACCATTCAGCTTATGCTACTAAGTACATTAGTTTATTCATAATAAACTTTTAAACTTTACATATTTTTTGCTTTTTCGAACTATTCGTGCTTAGGCCGGCCATTTTCAAAGGCTATAAATCGAAGGAAAAATTGTTTTGGGTAAAAAGAAAAAATATGGGTCTAATAATTCTGCACGTAGATCCCGTGTAGAAAATATGAAAGAAATCTGAGACCATGATGGGGACTATCTTCCTCTTGCCTGGACGATTTGAAATGGAATCAGTCTATAGTTATCTTGCCTTCCTGATGTTGTTCCAAAAGGTTTGCCATGCACTGGTTATGTCCTGTATTACTTCTTGCTTGTTATGAGCTGGTTTATTTAATATTTGAGTCACTCTGAACGTTTTCTTTTTTTAACCAGTACATGGCCCCTAGTTGCATAACTTGTAGATGCATCGGCGGAGTCTCGGCGGCAATCTGCAACGCCTCTACAGGAGTTGTTCTAAAGGCACCAGACAGTCTTAGTAATATCTGCCTGTGCTCTGGTTACAGTTTGCGCTTGTCTGACGTCCGTTATTCGGTGGCATCAGACACTCTCCGCGTATCCCATTATTGATCTTATAATGACATCGTGGTATGTTTTAATTAGTTTAGATGGTATTTTTAACTCATTCGATGCTATATTAATTATTTTTATTGTCTTATTTTTCTGAATTTTATGCTCTCTAAAATTTAATTTTTCGTCTAGGGTCACTCCTAGGTATTTGACATTTTGCTCACGTTTTATGGATTTATTATTTATCTTAATTATAGGCCCTCTCAGTTTATTTAGTTGCCCTTTAAATAACACATATTTAGTTTTTTCTCCGAAAATAGTAAGTTTGTTGTTGTTGCACCACGATGTCATTTCCGTTACTATTTTATTTGCTCTGTTTTGTAGGTCAGCTCGACTATTGATTGCCCTTCAGGACCACCGCCTGATCATCAGCCTAGCCCACTTGCAGTTTTCTATGTTTGGTCTTTTTTCATTTATTTTTTGTGCTATTTTTCGATTATTTTTTTTCCAATTATGTTTAATAAGCATATCGGCCGATAGGATTTGGTGTCCGAACGATCTTTGTCTTCCCCTTTTAAGAGTATTACTAACCTTGCTTTCTTCCAGAGGTCTGGGAAGATTCCTTGTTGTAGGCACTCTTGGAACAATCGTGTAAGGTATGGGGTCCACATTTTTTTTATATTTTTCATTTTTATATATTTTCTGGGGCTTTACCGTTTTTAAGGCTTTTTATGAAGTTCTCTATTAATCCGTTATTAATTTCCAATTCTTCTTGTTTGTTTTGTTTATTGGTGAGTTTTGCTTTGGCGTTTATACTTATTTTATTTTGTTCGTTATCCTCCTCCTGTTTAGCTGAGAACAATTTTCGTAGTAAGAGCTCTGTTGTATCTTTCCATGAATTTGTTTGATGTCCTCCGTCTTTTAATGTATTATGTATGATTTTTATTTTTATTTTATTCATAATGATTTTATGTAGCTCACATGGATTTTCTCCTACAAATTTGTTCCAATTTTTCTTTTTATTTTCTTTAATTTCAATTTCGTATTGCCTTTTTATTTCTCTGTATGTGTTTCGTCTTCTTTGTCTTAAGAAGTAGTCTCCAGCTGCTCGGTAGCTCTTCCTTGCTGCTTTCGTTTTACGTTTTAATTTTTCTAGGTTAGCTGGCCAAAAGTACTTTTTTTTTCTTTTTTTTTTAAGGTTATTGCTTTATGGTTTTTGTGGCTTTTTCTATTTCAGTTGCTAAGTGGTGTAAATTATCTCGTTTCTCAATCGGTGGTAGCTTTAGGTTTTGATTAAATTCTTTCCAATTTAATTTCTTTGTATTATATTTCAGCGTGGTTTCATCCTTGTCATGTTCTTTTTGATTTGTTATTTCTGTTATACCAAATTTTATGGCATTATGAGCACTCACATGTCAAGTCTTTATGACACTTTAGTTTCACTTAAAAACCCATTAATAATAATTAATATAATAAAGAACTCGATTTTGAAAGTTCACAATGTCGCGCGCCTGATCTACTAGGCACGCTGGTGACAACTGTCACTGACGCGCACTGAGGCGTGACACATGGCTCCCGAACGGGCTCCGAACCCAAACCGTTCTTCTCTCGGTTTGCCACCGAGTACGCCCGTAATGCATTACAAATAGACTGTTCAACACAAGACACTAATAAGTATTTCTTCCACATCACTACATTCTCACTCACACTCTTGCAGTTCACACACGCATCCTCGCTAAAATACACTATGTACATAATGTACAAGGTTTTCGCTCATCTACTGGGTCTACGACGTAACAGCATCCGGTCTTCTGGTCTCTTGAATCCGGCTTGTTGTCCTATTGTCTTGAACCTCTCGACGATCCTTACACGTATGTTCGTCGGGCGCCTGTGGTTCCAATCCTCCATTGGATGCCCTTTCACCATCTGACCCTCGCCATCGGTGCCTTCGCCAGTCCCTCCTATCTTCCTCATCTGATCTGTGTCGGTCATTATCGTAATCTCTCCTCTGTTTTGTCCTCCAGTGGCCACGGTCATCACCTTGGAATCACCGTTGTCCTTGCTCCTCCTTTTCTTGACCAGTTGCTGTCACTACTTCCTTCGTGGGTGTCGTTTTTGGGTAGTTTCCTTGGGTTCTCTTCGTAACCTTTCCGGTATGACCGAGAGTTACGTTCCCATGGCTCATCGGGAATAACCTCCAACTTCCGTATGACGTCCAAGACCCCCATCAACGTGAGATGGCTCATAGTCGCAAACACTTCGGACAGCTCCGGGCAATACAGATAAAATGCAGTTGCATATCTGCACTTGAGAACTCCAATCATCAGATTCCCGAATCTGGTTATACCGACTAGTAACGAACTTCTCCAAACTTCTATCGTTCTCTCAAGTGGTCTTATAACCACTTATCAAGGTACCAACAGGCATTTTCTTGGTATGATTGAGGAAAACCCCTGAAAAAAAAACTGTCAGGACGATCAGTCGCTAGGATTGAACCTACGGACTACTGAATGCTAAGCCGATTATGCTCTACCACTGAACTGCTGGCTTCAAATCGGCGAACCTAAAGCTGCGGCGTTATAAGGACCACAAGGGCTGCGTAATAATTACTTAGTGAAACAACAATTTACTTTTGTCTTTCGCAAACACGGGTACATAAAATATTATTATATATATGATAATTGTGAACTTATATAAATCATATAGTATAATTTTATGATACATATTTTATATAAAGAGAAACACAGCTTTCTGACAAGGCTGATATTCTCTAATAACAAAATAACTTTAACAGTTTCGGAAGTATACCACTTCCTTCTTCAGACTGACGGAATTTATTCAGGCGGTCCGTAGAAGGAAGCGGCATACTTCTGAAACTGTTACATTTTAAGTTATTTTTGTTATTAAAGGATATCAGCCTTCTGAGAAAGCTGTGTTTTTCTGTATTCAAGATTTATACAAGTCCATAGTGTCGTAATATTCATATTATATATATATAAATGAAAGTTTCTCTGTCTGTTTCTTATACAAGTCTACATTACGAAGCAGGGTGATTCGATTTGAATCAATGTGACTTAAAATCACTTGAATTTTATAATAAAAATCGTTGATTTAAATCAAGTTTTCAAATCTTTAAAGTGAAAATCGGAAATGCGTTTTTTGTTCTTTTACTAATGCATAAGATTTATAACAAAAGATTTCTCCATATAAATGATACTAGTTTTACGAGTAAAAACGTAAACAATGCGTGCTGTTTTATTATTATTTACGAACTCCAACTAATGTACCAATCCTCGGCGCGACACGTCAAAGTACAAGCAGCGAAGAAACGGAACGGAATAATCCCGATTTTTTATTTTCTTCATTATTTCCGATCTGGAACGGGAAAGTCCCGCTCAGGACCGGGAATATCCCGATTTGTACTTTCGAGTCAGTGTTGCCAACCGTAGAGACAGTCCCTACTCATAGGGATATTTTAGGCATATTTCACGAAAATAGGGATATTCCCGGTTCTGTTAAATTATAGGGATTTAACGCATTTTGAAATTCTGTTAAATTATAGGGATTTTCAGCTCTATTCTTTTAGCATTTTCTTTAATAAAATTGCAATCGACATTTATCAAAAACGGTAGCCATGTACACGTACATGGAAATAGGGAAATTTTATGAATATTAGGAACATTTTTTTTTAGTCTGTAGGGACCTGATAGAAAAATGGTTGGCAACACTGTTTCGAGTGTTTATAGGAGAGAAGAAAGTGATGATGATAGTGAAAAAAACTGAATTCGAGATTTTAACTTATTAACACATTTCATGGCCCCCTACATACCGAAAAAGGGATTTTTAGATGCCTATCCTTCTGTTCGTCCGTCCCGATGTAAATACGTACACACGCGACCCGCCTAAAGGCAGTGATGATGTCAGGCGGTGACCAGAGGGGGACAAGCTGCTCCTGGAGCTACTGAATTCTCCCACGCCCGAAGCCTCGTATCTTTTAATCCTCAATGTCAGTTATCAGTATATTCACAGTACTATTTTTCATTCCCCTTGTATTGAAGTAGCCCCCGTGGGAAATCTGAAATCACCACTGCCTAGAAGCCATACCGTTCGGCTTATCGGGACCAAAGTTTAAACTCAAGGTTTTGTAAGATTATATCTAAAGTAGTTTTTCGAATTTTCTGCCTACTCCTAAAAAAACGTGGGTAGTTTACTAAAAGGTGAAAATAAAAATGTGCGATTTTCTCAAACTTCTCCGGCGATTTTGTTCGTATTTCACAAATAAATGTTTTAGTAATAACTACAGTATTATTTTATTTAATTAATGGGAACGAGATTTTAGTGCGGTGGTCCGTACCTTGTAGTGTACAGTCTTTGAAAGATCTTGGTCACCCACCTTGCTTTAAAAGGCCACATTCTGGCAACCCTAGATACAAGTTTCTAATACTTTGGTTCTGCATTATTATTGTAGTAGTAGTATTAGTAACAGCTGTATTTGGCCACGATTAATGTCATTTTCAGGCCTCTTAGAGGTTTATACACAACTACTTTTGGCACCTCTGCTCAGCGGCAGTGGCTCAGTTGGTAGAACATTGACTTCAAATTCGAATGGCCATTGATTCGAATTCCGCGACCAGTGATTCTTAAAAAAGAAAAAGTTAAGTGTTTTTTTTTTTTTTTTTTACTCTGTTCCACCAGATAAGTGCCAGAATTCAACATAATATCTTCAAATGAGTTCATGGAGGACTTCTTTGTGCATTCTTTACCCCTTCTCTTCTGACCTGAACGAGATTCCTAAATGTTACAAATACATAATTAAATTAATGAATTAAGTAAAAATTAAACCGAACAACGATAATGAGGTGTAAATTCAACCTAAATTTGGAAGTTTACCCATTAAACGAGACCCATTTACACTTAATTCTACTTCCCAGGTATTTTTTTTATCAGTTTACGATACGTATTATGAAAGAAGAAACGGCTGATTTAAAAAAAAAAAAATCTTCAAAAATGTTTTTCTTTTAGAAAATAATCATGATTTTTTTCCACCCTGCTACGAAGGTCCATTAATTTACACCAAATTTAGCATGGACGTGTATTAGATACTGGGAGAGGTCGTCAGTGTTATCAATCATTTTATAAATGAAATTGCTTCCAGAACTGTGAAAACTTGGCATAAACATTATTTGGGACAATGCAAGAATATTGTGGGGTTACCCTTCCCCAAACACCCCAGTTGTTATAGTGTTGCCAACCTATTTTGAAATTTAACTTACCGAAATGACTTTCTTCACTTATTCAAGTCAGTACGCGTGCATTGATTTACACACACTTTTGCATACATGTGCGTACTGGAACAGCTCGTAGATGTATTCCGTGTCTATCACGTAGCAGTTGTCAGCCTATTTCAAAAAAATAATTTATCAAATTGATTCCATCACGTTTAACGTATCAGCACCAAACTGCGTATAATCATTATTCGACAAAATACAATAGCTGTGATCCCTTCCCCAAGCATACCAGTTGTCAGCGTTGCAATGCAAACCCTTTTTAAATTCAATTCTTCAAATATACCCCATACAGTTGGACATATTCGCGCCAAAGTTCGGATCATCGTTATTCGACGCCATAGGAAAATTACTGTGTGAAACTCCACCCTCCAATGATCACAGTTATCAGTGTTGCTAATGTATTCTGAGTTTCAATTTTTAAATTACTCACGTCCCTTCATTTACGCCAAATATTGCGTATATTTGTCTTCAGAGGCGGATAGGGTTAATCTCTAGGCTGAACCATTCCGGATATTACCATACACTACACTTGAGGGGAGTGGTTAGACCCGGATCTAGTAGGAGGAAAAGGGAATTTACCAATTTGCGCAACAGGTTGGAGTGCCCTATTTCAATATAAATTTGTTTATGATGGGCTGACATTAGAATAAAGAAAAAAGTTGTGTAGAGGAAGAGAGACATCACAAAGAAAAAAAAACTGGGAGAGGAAAATGAAAGAAGAAAAAGAGCTGAAAGCCACAAATGCGAAGAAACAAATTGAGGAGATCGAGTCTAGACTCAATGAGAAGAAAAAGATTCTTCACAATACAAGGGACTCTACTGACGCTTTGCTTGATAAAGCCACATCCAAACTGAAGGTAGCATTACGTACAGGAGAATTAAAAGGTGCTCAAGTTGCTCATGGAATGCTAGAAGGTGTTCGTTCATTGAAAAAAAATGAGAAGAATGAATATATGGAAGTTGAACAATTACAGAGAACTGTTCAGAAAAGGAAAAAGTAACCTTACCAACTTTTCACTAACAAAGATAAAAAACAGTGAATGCAAATTACATTTTGTATAACTTCTTAAATTTTGTGTAGTTTCTGAAATTTTATGTACATTGTCAAAGTAATAAATATATTTGGCCATACCCCATCCAGGTCTAGAATTGAACATACATTTTAATTTCTCCTTTATTAACAAAGCTCTGAACTGCTACTGAAGTGAGAATTTGTGTTTTTTGTAATATGTCATTCATTCTGTATGCTCATTCAAAATATTTCACAAAATTTATAAATAAATATTGTTTTATTGAGCTCCTACGTAGTCGGTAGCGGGTTCGACTTCAGTGCGAGCGGTCCCGGGTTCGATTCCCGGTGGGGGCTCAAAAATTTCGGTGTTGACCCAGCATCGTGAGGACAATTGGGGAGCTGCTGTGAATAAAATACAGTGGCGATCACAGTGAGAGCTTCGGCTCTCCTCTCCCAACCCGTCTGGTCAGCGTGGGAGCAGTAGACCAACTCCTCCCTTCGGGGAGAGGCCTCATCCACTAGTGGATTGAATATGGCTGTGATTTATTATTGTTTTATTATCACAATTTTAATATAAGTTCTGTTCAATTCTGGACTTAAGCGGTCCTTTGGTAGGATATTTTAACACACACACACAAATGTAGTCTTTTACACTCACTAGTAAAAAATTATTGATACTGGTTTCACGTGAGAGTCTCTTTTAGTAGCTTTTTCTCTACTTTTTTGTCTCTTGTTGTCTCTTTTTTTAACATTTTAGTCTACAAAGTCTCTTTTTTTGACGTACTTGCCTGTGCCTATCCCTGTATTACGTCACTTACGCACCCTTCATTCCTATGCTACAAGAATGTAGTTTTCACCTCGTAGCCATATTTATCGCTAACATACAAACACATTTATCTCTCCCCTTTGTTGCCTTTCACGCTCATGTTATGTTTCCAAGTCACACAAATATCTCGTTCCTCTTGTAAACTTAAAAATAAAAAAAAAAAAAAATGTCCACCACCTTCGGAACTGCAATCCAATACGCCATTGAGATACAAGCTTGTCGGCACCTTAGTTCGTAATGTTTTCGGATTCCGTTCCTGTTTTGCTATTGACACGAAGCGGAAAAAATAATGCAAAAAATAAATAAAATAAAAAATAAAATTGACATATACAGTGCATGAATTCAGCTCGCTCCAGAGCTACTTTCTCGTGTTAGGTTTACTTTATCTACTCCAAATAACAGATAAAATTTGCAGAACAAATGTGATCTTTCCAAAGTGTGTGAAAGTGTTGAAAAAAGCTTGAAGTCACGAAAGTGTGAAATAATAAGCGTGGAAGAACGGGAAGTCCGAGGACCTATTGCATCCGTGTTCAAGACAGGCACATTTGTGATTGTTCAAGTTGATGTGGATCGCGTATACTAATAAAATACTTAATCTGGCTTTTTCTAACTCGTCTTCGCTCGCTATCGCCTTCTCGACATACTTTCCGTAACTTTTGTGGAAAAATTCGTGTCATTCATAAACAAAGTGATGTCATTAGTATTTCTCCTCCTGGCGGTTTCTTTACCTGTGCTGAACAACTCTAGTACGTATTTAATGAAATAATGATGACACATGGCTTTTCGTTACACCTTTTGGATTGCTAGCTGTAGATTGTGTATGCAAAGAAGTGTCTCTGAGAGTTACTTACAAGAGAATGTGTATAGAGTGTACATGACAATAGCTGACGGCAGTATATAAAGTAAATTTTATCCGCTTTCTCTTCAGAACAAAACTGTCCGCATGTGAACATTCATTATGTGCGTGTGGGTGTGTCATTCATTGAATGCCGAAGAATCTGTGTTATGTCTTCGTTTACAGAAAGGAAGATTTGGATACCTTGGCTCACTTCGTGGATGCTTTCCGAGTAATCCCGAATCAATAGCTTCTTGGATACCACGAAAACAGCATAATTTTGCGAGTAGTGTAACGCTTTTCTAAATTCTGTTCCATGGATTGAGCCAGGCTGGAAGAACCGTACTCTTTTATGCACGGGTGACTTCAACCAGCCGCTGCTACCAACTAATTAATAGCAGTAACAATAAGTAGCGTGCACTGCCGGTTCACACAAATTTCCGTGATTAGTGATCAAGTAGCATCAACTAGATATGCAAAGATACAAACACTTGATGCTGTAATCAGCAGTTTTTGCATGTGGACTGTTCAGGCACTTAATGGATCGCTGCTAGTGAAGGTTGCCAGTTTAACGGGATTTGCGCTATATCCCGTTTTGCTGCTAAAAATGTTTTAATCCGATGAATGGGAACTCTAGAAGTTCCTAAATCACTGTCTGCGAAAATTTACGGGTCAGATTAGGCTTTTTTCATTGTCATGGATGGAAAGACCAAACCTCTCACGATTGTCTTCAGGTATCGAAAACGTCAGCACTAGTTCAATAAATTTCACGTCATTTGCCTGTGTTAAGAAATTATAAAAAAGGAAATATTCTCTCTCTCTCTTTTTTTCCACGCTTATCTCCCAAAAGAGATGAGTAAAACCCGCATTTCCTCCTCTTTCCCTACCTCCTTCTTCTTTCTCTCTCTCTCTCTCTCTCCCGTCAAAAAGGGGAGAGAGAAAAGTAAATGGGGAGCATTCTTCTTCCTCTTTCCCTCTTCTTACGATTTTCTCTCTTCTCATGTACTATTGAAGCTGAAGATTAAAAATAATGACATTACGTACTTGTCTCGTGATATAGTGGGTTTCAGTATTTTGTGTTATGTTATATAGGAGTGATATTACATCATGCTTTTTTAATTCTTTCATTTAAGATATGAAGCCGCAAGATCAGCAACCATTCCGTAAAGAGTGGCTGCAAGATGAGGTGCTTAAAGATTGGATCATAGAAGTTCCGGGAAATCCTACCAAAGCTAAATGCAGATTTTGTAAACGCGCATTCCCCACAAAATATTCTGTTCTAGTTTCTCACTACAAAACGAGGAAGCATCAGGATGCCAGCGTTAACTTTTCTTCTTCAGGAACACGGAACACTGTTTCAACGAACAAAGACTCAGAACAGGTGAGTGTATGTCACGCAGCAATAAGAACGGTAAACGGTATCGGAGAACGGTAAATTTAAATTCTCGAATAGTTTAATTGAAACAAAGTCGAAAATATGGTTTCTAATTGTACTGCTATAATGAGTTAATTATAGCTCCTCATTTTAGAATGTTCTGGAGGGAGTCACGTCACCCACTGGTGACTGGTAATGTTCAACATAAATGCTACTAAAACTGCTGTAAAGTTACTCGCAAAAACCAGCCCCTACGTGGTACAGCTGTTGACAGACTTTTGACTCATGTTTATAAAATATTTCCCAAATTTGTAGAGATCTTCAACTTTTGTGTAACAGCTATAAACGAGAATTAAAGTTAGGATTAATAGGGTTACAAAAAATTCGTCTCTGGCATAAAACTAGGGAACTATACGACTTGGTGAGATTTTTTTGGACTTACAATTTTTTGCCAACGAAAATTGATATATATATATTTTTCAGATAATACCCTTTATAGTTAAATAACAGGACAATATTTTCAACAAAAGTATGTCATGTTATTGTGCATATCTTTTTAAGTCAACACATATATACGATATTTCAATATATTTGCTTTTGCAATAAGCTCTGAGTTCTCTGTCCCCTTTTATATGGATGTGACATGTTATGTTCACTATTTCTGTTTCGGAAACAGGTCTAAGAAATATTGTTGATTGTATTGATTTAATACTTTTAGTTTGCGTATCGTCCGTCCGTATTTCAATGTCAGCAACACGTTTACTACAAATGCCTGTCAAATGTGTTATATTCATTGGCTTTCTATCCTTAATAAATCCTTTACATTGGTCAGTAATGTTTATTTCGGTGTATACATTCTTTCTGTTTTTATTTAAGGCAGAATATATGGCAGATATATTATCTTCCATTTCAGATTTGTGTCCGACCCCGTCAGCAGAATATTTTCTATGTAATAGTTTGTTGTTTTGTATTTTATGTAAGTTTCTTAGCTATATTTATTGTATTACAGAGAAGTAGACCGCCCCGCTGGTCTAAGGGCTAGCGTTGCTGACTACGGATTGAGAGGTCCCGGGTTCGACTCCCGGCGCTGCCAATCATTTTTTCTAGGGCGTGTGGGTCTGGAACGGTACCCAACCAGCGTCGTGATGCAATTGGGGAGCTACTATGAATAATATATTTTGGCGATCACAGTGAGAGCTTCGGCTGTCTTCTCCCAACCCCTCTGGTCAACATGGGAGCAGTAGACCAACTCCTCCCTCCTGAGAGAGGCGTCATTCAGTAGTGAAGAATATGGCTATGGCTTTTTTACAGAAAAGTTGTAAATTGAAAGTTTTTAACAACTTTTTTCACTTTTTTTAATATTAAAATTAGAATAAAGATGGAAATCCACGGTCGGATTTTTGTTTTCTATTTGCAATAAAATCTGTTTGGCTTCGTGTCTTCCTGAACAAGTTTCTGATTGTAATCATCCAACAAGTCTCGTGGAGTGAAAATACTGGTATTTTCTTACCTGTTCGTGTGCAGCTAAGTCTCTCATATATTTAACACAAAACAGTAAGTATAATCGTGATATATTTCGATTATACTCATTGTTTTCTGTTTATTATATGTGAGAATTAGCTGCACACCAACAGGTAAGTAAACTTGTGTTGATAGTTTGAAGAATTTTGATGGTTTATGTAGGACACGGTGTGCTAAATATTCCCGTTTCAACCAAGTTTATATCAAGTTCTTTTGAAACTTTTGAAAAACCTTAAAAATCGTATTGGTCTCCAATCTTTGTATCCTTTCAATTGTAAAAGACAGATAGATAGATATAACAGTGGTGAGAATAATACCCTCACCACTTCCGTTCACATATAACCCACCAATTTACACTACTCAAGTTCCTAAAGCGATTCCTTTCTCCCTTGCCCTCAGAGGACAACACCTGAATTCCACCACCTCTGCTGCTGAAACTCACAACCAACGCCTCCAGGGGACTCTAGTCAACCGAACCTTGTTACCAAACAAATTCGCCGCTCTACCCACCGGCTCTAATCACCCAGTTCTACCCTAAACTAACTAAGGTCGCCCCTATACTCAAATTTCCACATCCTCCAATCTGACCCAGAAACAAAATCAGTATTCCCCACCAAACCTAGATTAATTTTTCAACATCCACCTAACATCTTTGTCCGTACCAATCCTTCCTCAGCACCACCCCAAACCGGCGCCCACACATGCAAGAGACCCAGATGTAAGGTTGCTTTATTTTCATCACTTCTCTCACAGTCACTGTCAATACTGCTAATGGCCGGTACGCTCTCAGTCCCAAGGGTACATGCCACACCTCTAATGTTATATATACATCCTAACCTGCAAGTTCTGTGATGTTTTTTATTTGGGGGAAACAGGTGGCCCTCTGAACTTTCGTATTAACAACCATCGTCACTTTTGCACTATCAACAAACCGGATGCCCTAGTCTCCTTGCACACAGTGTCTCTCAATGCCAATTTTGATCTATCTTTCCTGGTTGCCATAATCCACATTTAACCGCTACGACCAGCACCACAACACGCCGTCTGTGGCAGAGTGCCTTTATTCATGGTTTAAGCACGAAAATGTATCCTGGCTCTCCCGTTTGTTCTGCATTTTCAACACATTTCTATCCTCTCCCCCCCTGTACTTACACACCATATATTTTTCATTTTTTTTTTTTTCATTTGGGGAGCCCATCTAACCATCCCCTGCCTCTTTGCATGCTTTGCACGAGATAAGTTGTGCACTTCCAGGGTCGTGCATCACAAACATCTTTGTTCTCGTCACCTTGTGGCAGGTTTGTCCCTTTGCCGGAGTTCCGACATTCCAAGAAGCTCCTATGTTCCACTTGTGCGAGACAGGTGGTATTGCGGGACGGACTTTTGACCTGGCATCCAGTATGTTCTCCTGGGCCCTATTTCATAAAACTACAAGATCTGTTGTTGGGCTTTTAGACCAGTAACTTTTTTTTTTTTTATAAATGTATGCTTCATAAAACTACAGCTGTATGTTACAAGTTACAAGTAAAAACACTTGTAAAAAGAAGATTTTTACAAATGTATGTTTCATAAAACTACAAGTATAGAACTCAAGTTACAGGTTGAAACACTTGTATTTACAAGTGTTTTTTATGAGTGTACTAGTGTTTGTTTCATGAAATTTGACGAGTTGTAGAACGTATTTGTAATACTAGTTGAAATTTACAAATCGAGGGAGCTTGGTAAGTTTTCCAGCATACATGTAAAAGGCGATTTCGTAAGAAATATGTGGCTGAGATGAATCCGAAAATGACGATAGGGTTGCTCTGGACCGTCCAAGATGCTTCAAGGAGCGTTTAAATTAAGAACTTAAGAACAGTCATCAGTACGAAAACGTTTCGAACGAGCAGATAGATGGTTTGAAATGCTATAGGAATTGAGGCATTTATTACAAAAACTACTGATATCAAAAAGTAAGAAACTGTAGCTTTATGCTTCAATCGAGGATTTCCCTGTGCTCTATGTATTTGATGAATACACTGTAAATATAGTCTTATTTCTTATATACCACTGCATATTATATCAGTGCACTTCACTCAAAATTACGGAATTTGGAATTTGTAAAAGAAACTCTTCAAAACTTACATTTTATTTTCATATCTGTAGTTTCTGCAACAAACTCCTCAATTATTAGATAATGCTCTACAACACGAAACCCGGTCGTAGCTTAGTTGGTAGAGAGTTGGGTTAGCACTCGGAAGGCCCTGGAAACGAACCCAGCGGCCATCCAACCTGACAAGTTTTTCCTCAGCCACATCAGGAAATGCCGAGATGGTACCTGCTAACTAGGCCATGGTTGACGTAGCGAGTACTGTACTGTTGAGAAACACAGTTAAGTGGCCTGGAAATATAGAATAAATCTTTCAACAGTTCAGTGTATTCGAAGTTATGTGGGTTATTACATGGAAGTCATATTAATATTGATACTCCTAAACATAGTGAAGATAATTTTCGGCATGATGATTATTCTATTACCTGTATGGTTGTATCAGACCTGACCTAGACTTCTATAATATTAATGCTGATTGGTGGGATAGTGTTCATGATCTCCGTGTACTACGAAAAAGTTGCTTACATGCTACTTTCGAAGAAGGATATCGTCCTATTGAAAATGGTGTCATACCCGTAGAGGTCGCATATCCGCTTAAAGAATGATTAATCCCTCACGTAATATGAGGCCAGTCTGTAAAGCATCCGACCATAGACCAGGAAAATAAAACTAGATACTTTGTGTGTTTAAATCCCTAATCACCTTGGAAATAGGACTCTTCAGCTTCCACACACTTAACCCAACGATCCTGCTATATTGCTGGAAGCATGCCTGGAACGCCTCTTTTACAAATGCTCTCAACGACGCCATCACCTTGTGTATGGTGTACTCTCGAATGTCAAAGCCGTTCAGTGTCGATTTGCTTTTAGAGAAAAGCCAGAGGATACAAGGAGCCTTGAAGGCCGACAGGAATGCAGTTCCTTGCCAGGAAAGATTAAATCAAGGGCGAGAAATGGGCTGGGGCATTACCCTGATGCAGGTGCCAATTTCGTGAAACCCACAGGTCTTGTCTTTGGCCATGAATTGGATCACGTAGACGTGAAGATAACTGTTTGTCCTTCTGGTACGCATTCGTGATATACAATGTTGAACAATATTGCAATCAGCATCTGGCGGGGATGAATGGTTCTGATGTTTCTTTTGAACCGATTGTACTGTGTTTTACTTGTGTATTCCTCATGGGATCTGTCCATTATTTGTGGTTGGCTATCTTCAAGTTTCCTTCATAATTGAAGCATTATCGTTGTTCCACTCATTCTGTCATTTTACTCAAACGGAACTGCGACGAAGAAGAACCACACTATAATACACACTGGCTGCCTAACGGCTGTTGAAGCAAGAGAGAATCACAGGCATACGCATGAAGGGTACCTGCACCACTTGTGCAATTTTGACATACAATGCGCAATACTTTCCTAAAAAAATAATAACGTCGGATACTTTTCAGACAGACCTTGCATATACCGGGCGTCTCAAGAGTGTGGAACCACCCATATATAATTTCTACAGATTTTACGCAATACCAATACCAGTTTTAACTACATACAATATAAATTAGACCACGCACTCAAATTAATAAAATGTAAATAGGGGCAGTTGACACATCAAATACGTCTTTCATTTTCTCAGAAAATCACTGGTGGAAAACTTCACCCTATCTTTAATAGTTTGCAAGTTATTGCACGTTAATTATAAAGAATCTGAGCCAATCTTAGGGTAATGACAATTGGTGAAGAGCTGTAGCTGTTTGGGGTATGCTTATACCAGCTTTCAGCTCAAGAATTTAAAATAGGAAGGACGAAATGCAAAAATTTTAGGTGGGTATACGCTTCGCTCGTTGTAACGAAACCTTTCGCTTACTATCTCATATACGTGCGCATTTCATAAATTTTAGGTGGTTGTACGGTGATGTCTAAAACATTTAGATGGTATACCCACGTACATCCTCCATTATATTCCTGGTCATGTGAAATCATTTTAGGTTTATCTATTCCCAGAAATTCAAATGTGAAGACATTTGTTACCGATTTCTTTAGTAGACAGGGATTCGGAAATGTGTGATTTTGCGTTCTACGTGCACTCAAATTGGCGACCATTTAGAAATATGTTTTCTCCACTCGACCAGATACTACAAGACTAGCTCTACACCACGCAAGATCATGTTCTGTATCTGGTAAACTAGTTGCCAAGTGATGCACTACGAGGTGCTACCAGCGGCCAAACCATCAGTGCGGACCTATGCTCACAAGCAGTTGGAACGTGTGCAATAGGCACTGCAGCCAATTGGTGATTCGCAAGGGTATACTGTTCTTTACCGACAATCCCAGGCCTCATGTGGCGCGGGTTGTCAGGGATACCATCCAGCACCTTGGCTGAGAGACACTGTGCCATCGACCGTGCTCCCCGAACCATATGCCAACAGAGCTTTTGCATTCCCTGGATGAAACTGAAAACTATGTAAATACAAATTCTTGTGAAAGTATCCAAATCTTTAATTTGTAACATTTAGACATGTTATGAAATTTACAATTTCACCCACTCACCCACAGGTTAGCGGTTTCAACACTGCAAATGTCTTCAGACTTACGCCTTACTCTATACAAATAGGCACAGATCGACATTTCAGAAAATTTATATTCATAATTGTTAAAAAGGTCTATGGCTGTCATTATCGCGCTTTATAGGATAAAACTGAGTGGAAAAAATATTTTTATTGTGATACAACTATTGTAGTTCGAACGAGAGAAAAACGAACACTATATTTCCATCTTGGTTGGAAAGCCGAATGAAAAAAGACAATTGGGGAGACCGAGATGATGTTGGGAGGGCAATATTAGAAGGGATCTTCGAGAAGTAGGTGTTTCTTATGAAAACTGGCTTGATTTTGCCCAGGATAGAATCTCATGGCGAACGTTTGTTACTGTGGCGATGAACTTGCAAGTTCCGTAAGCTATAGAGTTAGTAAGATACTACCATTGTTGTCTTTGCAGTACATGTATCCTCACTGAAAACACGCAAACGTTACAATTCGATCCCGAGCAGCACACAAACGTGAAAATGACGTCATGTTTAGCTCGAAAATTGATGCGAAAGACGTCGAAATGATGGGTAAATGTCACAAACCAAACAACGTATGTAAAATTCCTCCACTGACAGATTGTTCCTGTAGCTATTTGTTTAAAATAAACATATAAATGAACCAATCTGTCCCAAAATAATAGCTTGATCCTGATGCTTTTGCATTTTAACTGTATTTTAGAAAGTAACGACATACACATAAAATAGTTGAATCCAACAAGTTCACTGTTTTACTCCAACCACATTGGCAAGATCACGCAGTCGCTTTCGAAAACGAGATATAATCATAGCATGTCGCCAAAAACTAGAGGATGAGACATGGCAGAATTACGTCAATTAAAAGACCAAAATGTCACGTAATTTCATTACAAAGACGTGATTTTGATTTCTTCGACCAAAATATCACGTCATTTTCACGTGAGTGTGCTGCTTGGGAACTCGGTGGCTGGGTTAAAACCTCGATATTAGCTTTTTATCAGTACCTCAGCGATTGTACTTATAGTTGCGCCTTACTTGCATACATACAGTACTTTCAAAATATCTCTAGGCTCAATTTCATGTTAATAAATCTCTGCTACTGTAGCTACATAAGTGTTGAAATCCAGTCATAACTTATCTTACAATCATAGATGTTTCGTATATGCCTAACCCATTGCTCTGTAATGATGATTCGTTCTGATACCGATTATCTAACATGTGAGATATGCAAAGAGAGCGCCTTATTGACAATTTTTGGTTGTATTACCATTTAAGGTATACATTACCCATGCACTCTAAATTCTAAGATATTCATTTAATTTTATAAGTTTTCCAACTTTATTTTAGATTGCTTATTTCAGGATATCTTAGATTTGTTAAGGTTGAGTTAGGTTATGTTCAGTTACATTTGGGCCCGGATAAAATATCGACCTGAATGAACACACAACAAAGTTTGGGGTAACACCATTATCGACTTTC
>JAGDQP010033565.1:0-20592 GCA_022664845.1 Lepisma saccharinum | reverse complement strand
TACTTGCCAATACTTTGTTCAATCTTGTAAAAGCGACTCCATTCCGATTTTTATTTCCCAATAGTATAAATAAAATATAAAAGGTGTTTCCTTTACTAATATAGGTCTTTTTATTCCAGATCGTACATAAAAATGAAATACATTCAATACTTAATTAAACGAAACTTATTGCTTTCTTCTTATGGTTCCCGATTTTGTATAGGAACTAGTGTTAAGAAGATTACTCGAATTTTTATAACATTCAATGTTCAAATATCAGAGAATAATAAATATAGTGAACATTTTGTTATCAGAATATTAAAAAGAATTGAATTCATTGTCTTTAGGCATCTACGGCTCAGCCCGGGATAGAGTACGGAAAATGAAACACGAAAAAGTCGTCCAGGGCCTGCGTTGAGGATGCCATCAAGGCAAATGAATCTGTGCATTGATATGCTAAATTAAATGACATTCTCATCTATTAGTGGGTTGGGTTAACTCGAGTTTGCAGATGGATGTCAGTTAGACGAAGCTTGCAGCTCTCCAGTCACATAGTGTGTAGATCATTCCAAAATTCTGTGGCATTTATAGAACAGCCTGAATAGACCATTTTCTAGTGTTTCACTGGTGCTCTAAGGAACTTATATCCGGAGATAAGGGTGGCCTTTCCATGAAGCTTTAAGGAGGAACATGTAACGAAGAGCAATCAAGGACATCTAGAATTGGATTGGATTTCATTTAAGACCTTGAAGAAACTTTGGCTCAGGCTGATGCATAATGATGGAATGATTAGTGGAATAAAGAAAGTAGGAGGAAACGGGAGAACCTCATGTAATGAGATCAAATGAGAAGAGCTTTCCCTGTATTTGCTATGAAGAATGATTTTAAGAGAAAATAATTATCGTAAGAGTCATGCGCTCCAGTTTCTTAAAAGTAAATTTTTGCAGTTAGAATCGCTCAATCATTTCGTAAGAAAAGAAGGTATAGTGCATTCTCTTAGTATAACATGTGTGAAGGATAGTTCATATTTGGATACCAGCATGAAATTTTACACAATATCCAACATGACCTTGTTAAAAAACAATCGAGACACTACTTGTATCACCACCCTTTCCCCGAAGGGGGCGGGGGCTATGGCCATGAAGATTTATTTTTAAATTTTCTTTCAAATAATTGTATTTACGAAAAAAATCTTTTACATGTAGAATACCGGTACTTAAAATTATCATTCAGAAAGGTCATAGCTTTGATATTAGGCCCCTTTGTGGCGTACCTAACACAAATGGACCATATAATCCCGCTAGGTGCGTCCATCTGTCTGTTAGTACGTGCCCAAAAATAAATCTCATTAACCACAAAGTTTAGAGGGGGTTGATGTGTCGTTGGAAATGTCTTGACTATATTAGTTCATAGCCGAGGAAGCGTGTTGATTTGTGCAGTATGACAGTGCTGCTAACCCACTTTTAAAATTAATATTTTTAATTTCTTTGTATAACCTTACACACACTGTAAAAATAGCTGTGTTAATTCAACACAATGCGGTGTCCCAGCGTGACTACCACTTTTGTTTGTTAAATCAACACAACACACGGTGTTGAGTTCGGTACTGTGAAAAAAAGTTACGACTGCAGTGAGATTAGAACATGGGTTTCCCAGTTAGAAGTCGAGCGTCTTACCGAGTTAGCTAAATCAGAATAAATCCCGACATTTCTCAGAAAGATTAGCGAATATATCAAAGAAGTTTTCTAAAAATTTTTAATTGTGTGCGATTGGTCTGATTCTTGGAAATATAATGTCATTGCTGGGATGTTCACACTACACAGAAACACTTTCCCTTATGCAGTTTCCGCCCTCTTCACTCACTTTCAATCTAGCTGCGAAGAATTGGTACAGTAATACGGTATATTATTTCATTATGTCTGGAACTTCTACATCATTCTCCTCTTCCTAGTTCTTCATCGGAGTAGTTTTAATTTCTTTAGATTATTTCAAACATTTTTCTAATTTCTTGTTACCGTCCCATCAGGTTCCTCAACCACCAGTATTTGTTTTTCCCCAGCTCAAGAACTATTCTGTTTGATTTTCTTCAAGCTGTTTTCAGTAGTTTTTACCTAACAATATTTGTGTTGTGTTTTCGTACATTCTTCCTTAAGGTTTTATTTATATCCTTATATTCGATTCTAGTTATTGTATTTTCTCACTTTCTATTTCCCTTTTTTGTTCATCAAAAGTTTTGTTTCTTCCGAGATTTTACTCTCCTTTGTCATGCTACTATTTCTTTTGTTTTCTCTCTTATTATCCCAATCAGTATATTATTTCTGCAATTAATATCTTCTTAATCTTCTATCTCTTACCGGACGCTGACTGTGTTGATTAGTACTGTACCGGATATCTGTCTGATTTTCTCTAGTTTGTTTTTCAATCTAAAACTACGACTTCCTCTTATAACCTTCTCTAATCTAATGTTTATTTCACTCTCATCTCACTACCCAACGATCACTCGAGATTTCGCAACTGTTCAGATCATGCAAGTCTTGAACAGTTACCCTGTTATTTGATAGAATATAATTTATTTTGTTTCCAGCTCCATTTGAGCCTTCCTATGTTCATTTCATCTGAGTTTTCTTCTTAAAAGTTGCACTCGAAATGAATCGTTTATTGGTTTCTGAAAACTTTAGTAGTCTCTCTTCAATTTCCTCGTTCTTCTATGTTGTCTCTTTTGCCAAATCCAAACTTTCTCACTTGCTTGTTACTGCTCCGCTTAGTCTCTACTTTTGCCTTGAAGTATCCCATTGCTAACTTATAATCGGATTTAAAATTGTCCAAAATATTCTGTATATCTTCGACTTCTTATTTCGAAGATTCCCATTCTCCAAGCAACTCAAACCTGCAAACCCTTCCGAGGACTTCTTGAGTTCCCAATTCCCTTCGGCAGATTAAATATATATGTATGATTGTTTGTTCGGTACAGACTTCCAAACCGTTCAACTTACCCGCCCTAAGCTCCCTTAGAAACTTTATTTTATATGGAGCAGTCTAGTAACTGTTGATTTGCTCGTCACACATCTCTTTTAGAGGTTGCCGAGAACTGTATTAGTATAATTTATGGTATAACTATTAAATATATTGTGGGTTCTCATATGCATATCGAAGGATCGACCTGTACCCTATTTTTCACTGTTGCTTATTAAGGGTATATATATATATATATATATATATATATGCTTCAGTACATTTTCGATTTCCCTCCCTAGAAAAAGCTGAAACGATAGACCTGTGTAGTGTTTACTCTTACTCCCTCTGCCAATGGCTCTACAGTTTTTGACAAAAATTTTCACGGCCTTTGTGAGGGCCAAAGTATTCGGCTTAGGTGTGGGGAGAACGAACGTTTCTTGTCAAGACTTCTATCTCGTGCGTAGTTAAATTCTTCTTCGCCAAGTTATGAGGGATTTATGCATTTGGATTTTCTTGGTTGTGAATCAGCTTCTTTCTTTATCTATGCAACTTGTGGGAGTTATGGTTAGAAAAATAATTTATTACCAGGATTTGTTTGGGTGAAATGCAGTTTCACTTTTCGGAATATTTGGTTGATCTTTACCGGTGTTTTTATGTTGAAAGTTTACTTCCTCTGTTTTATTTCCAGAATTTCCAACAAAACCTGTATGGTGTCCTTCCTGGACGTCTGGTTGGTGGTGTTTGCTTGTTATCTCAGCTTTTTAGGTGTAGGCATCTCATTTTTTAGTTTTATTGGTTGCTTGTGGCTTTGTCTTCAGGAGGTCCAGCACGAAATAAAATTAGCGAATCGGACCACATTCTTTGTGGCCTCTGAAATAAACCGGGCCTTGCGTTCTACCAAAGTGAATTCTCACTCTTCTTCCAACTTCGATACTAACTGTCTGTAATGTTGGTGACCTCATCACTGATACCTCCACATTTCCCATGCGCCGTTCACAGCGCGTTCATCTCGCACAGGTGATAGCATTACCCCTTTTCTGTAAATTATAATAGGAATTTGTTTACATGTAAATTTTATTTCTTGAAAGTAATTCATGTACTACGGCTTACTACTAGTTTCCTTAAAGTACTGATACTTTTGCTGTAAGCAATTGTCCATAATTTTAGTGATCCACGTAAATGCATATTATTGTTATAAAAATTAAAAGTTTGATTCACCGGAATTTTTCATAGAAACAGATTATTATTCTCAATTTTAGTTATTCTAGTACAATGTAAATATGTAATATTGCTAGGTTCCTGCTTGGCAGAAATATTTTGTAAAAAAATCATAATATATAACTTATATAACTTCTTAATTACATGAACAGAAATTAATATCGTTTTTTCTTACATACCCCTTGACAATATCCGTTTCCCCCAAACGTAAAATTCTGGGGGAAAGTCTGCCCCGAACCAGCCCCTAAATACGTCACTAATCATTTTGGTATATTGCAATTGCGTACATTATTTATTTTCTATCTACGATCTTCGTACAAGACGGAGATTTTCTCAGAAAAATGTCATTGTCACATTATCACTTTTCTTCGAACTATATTTTATGTAATTCAAATACTTCGATTAGAAATTTCGACGCAAGAAGTGTTCACCCACTCACAACTGACACACTGAATTGGACAATGAATGTGTGCAGCATAAACCGCAAAGATCTAAAAATTCTTTCATCGATTTCCTATCTCGTGTGGGAATATATATGAGTTAGAAGTATTCGTCTAATTGTGTTTCTTTCAAAGTACTTTGCATTGTTTGTATATTAATTTAATATATATGCGCGCTTGCTTCTTGTTTTAAACGTATAACTCAGTTTGTTTCGCTGGGGGGGGGGGGGGCTGCGCCCTCTTTATCATAAGCAGTGTATCTGGGGGAATGCACGCCGATGGCGCCGATCTGCCTTTCCTCGGTCGGAGCTGCGCCCCCACAGGGTAGGTTTATCCTAAATTATTGTATCCTACTCGTGATGGCACACCCTCACACCAAATTTCGTTTCTCTAGTTTAAGTTGTTTCAAAAATGGGTTTTTGGGCAGTCATTTTGGATTAAAGATGATTACTTTTTTTTCACGTTTTCTTATATTGTTCTGACCTACTCATGTTGGTACACCTTCATGGCAAATTTCGTTTGTCTGGCTCGAATGGTATGGAAAATGGGTTTTGGGGCGTCCATTTTGGATCCAAAATGGTGATTTTTAAAACAAAAGTTGTAATATTTTCGTAAACTACTCGTGACAATACACCTTTGTGCAAAATTACACATTTCTAGCTCAAATGAATTTTTGGTGCAGCATTTTGGATCCAAGATTTCGTCTTCGGATACATTTTCTATGTTCGTAACCTACTAGTACTCTCAGACTAAATTTGGTGTTTCTAGGGCAGAGGTTTAGGCTATTTATTTTGTACTACAATATGTTTGGCGGCCATTTGTATCCAAGATGGCGACTTTTTCATCATTTTCTAATATTTTACTAAACTACTCTTGGTCATACACCTTCATACAAAATTTCGTATCTCTAGCTCAACCGGTGCGGTCCGCCATTTTGGATTCTAGATGGCGTCTTTGAGACATTTTTAATATTTTCGTAACCTACTAGTGATTTTGTACGTCATACCAAATTTCGCTTCTATAACTCCAACCGTTTAGGCTGTGTATTCAATACAACAATGGGTTTTGCGGATATTTTGAATGCAAGATGGAGACTTTTTCAAAATGTCGGAATTTTTCCTTTACCTACTTTTGGTCATACACCTTCATATCAAATTTGTTGTTTCTAGTTTCAGTAGTTTGGCCTGGGAAATATGATCAGTGTCAGTGAGTGACCGTGGGGCTATATATTATGTGGATTCGCTTTGCTTCTTCTCTTCAATGCGGGCGGTGCCCCCAGTCCCTCGCGAGCGCTGCACCCCAACTTGGGGGTTTGGGGGGTTGCGCGCCTTTATCGTAGCTACTCTCTTTGGGCACCTTTCCCTCATGGTGCCAATCTGCTCCCAACAACCGGGGGGGGGGGGGGAATTCGCCCTCATATTGAAGGCTTGTCCCATTTATTCTAACCTATTCCTGATGGTACACCTTCATACCAAATTTCATTTCTCTAGCTCGGACGATGTGGAAAATGATGTTTGGGTGGCCATTTTGAATCAAAGATGGCTACGTTTTCAACATTTTGTATTTTTTTCTTAATCTACTCTTGATGATACACCATAATGCCAAATTTGTATTTCTAGCTGAAAAGATGTGGAAAATGCTTTTGGGCCCACCATTTTGATCTAAGAGGGCGTTTTTGGATACATTTTGTAATTTTTTTAACTCTCTAGTGATGATGTACCTTCATACCAAATTTCACTTCAGTAGCCCAAGCGGTTTTGGCTGTGTATTCTATACAGCAATTAGTTTCGCGGCCATTTTTTATCCAAGATGGCGACTTTTTGAAAATGTAACATTTTCCTTAATTACTCTTGATATTACACCTTTGTGCCAAATTTGATATCTAGCTCAAACGGCGTGAACATTGATTTTTAGGTCCACCATTTTGGATTCAATATGGCGCTTTTGGAGACATTTGGTAATATTTTCGTAATCTACTAGTGATAATGTATCACATTACTAAATTTCGTTTCATTTGCTCCAGCCGTTTAGGCTGTGTATTGGACCAAATGTCCTGTGGACGAAAAGTCCTTTGGACCAGATGTTGATTAGACGAAATGTCTTGTGGCCGAAAAATCCGTTGGACCAAAAGTCGATCGGACGAAATGTCTTGCGGACGAAAAATCTGTTTTACCAAAAGTCGATTGGACGAAATGTCCTGTGGACGAAAAATCCGTTTGACCAAAAGTCGATTGGACGAAATGTCTTGTGGACGAAAACTCCGTTGGACCAAAAGTCGATTGGACGAAATGTCCTGTGGACGAAAAATCCGTTTGACCAAAAGTCGATTGGACGAAATGTCTTGTGGACGAAAAATCCGTTGAACCGAAAGTCGATTGGACGAAATGTCTTGTGGACGAAAAATCTGTTGGACGAAATGTCTTGCGGACGAAAAGTCAAGTGGACGAATTGTCTGTGGACGAAATGTCGCGTGGACAAAATGTGGTATCACCATTCGATCAAATGTATTACACCTTGTCATGCAGCAGGAAGACCAGGAGGTGGCCGCTTTGCGTTTTTTATGGAATGTTCAGTATGATTCTGTTGAATGCATATGTTTGTATTGCCATAACACCACATCAAAGAGCGAGAAACCAAATGCCAAGAGGAACATATGTAAAGAATCTGAGTGAGGATCTTATTAAATCGTGGCTGGTTCAACGGCTTCAAGTTTCTATATTTAGGCGTTGTGTGAAAACCATGATTCGAAATATTCTATAAGATGATGACACTACTAGTTGTTTTCAAGTTGTACAGGAGGGACAACGGAAAATCTGTGCATTCTGTACATCGAAGCTACGACGTATGACAATATTTTCCCTGTAGATACTGTTCTCGTGCCATGTGTGGGAAATACCACGGGCAATTATTTGTAGATTGTGAAGGTCATGTCTAATAGACTTATTGTTGAACTGATTAGAACATCGTCCAACTGTATCCAAATGTTGTTTGAAGTAAAAATTTTCAACTGCCAGAGAAGAGTAGTATTGAACTCGTATGGTGAAATTACTTTCTCTTACTATGTCAGTATACATCTGAAAGAGGCTTAATGCAATATTATTAAAGTGACAAATGTTGTATACGTCCACACGTTTGAATGGCACCAGGTTTGCAGGTAGTTCATTTGGCAGATTTATGTAGCACGTAGCCTTTATAAGTTAAATATGACATTATTCAAATATAAATGTTAATGCTAAAACTACCCCTGTGTGATATGCACGCGCCGTAAACGGCGCATGGGGGATGTGGAGGTAGCGGGACAGATTTTCTTGACCTACGGTACTAAGTGAGATGAGGTGGTAGGCGCCACCCTCGACCGCCTTTACCTTCCCAAGGTGCCCAGGAGTACCAAAAACACTCCGGTAGTCACTTTGATAGGAGGCTGATTGCACCTCAGAGCACCAGGCATGGGAACACTCCGAGAAAAGTTTCCAGTGTCCTACCGGGATTTGAACCCGGGCTGCCAGATTCGTAATCAGACGTGCTACCGTGTGAGCCACGGCGAGTTATTTAATATAAATGTAATATATAATAAAAAAGAAGGTATTTAAATAATAATTAAAACGCGCAGTCCTAGCAGACGACTGTTTAGTAACAACGACCCTTGTACCATAGTTTAGTTATCTAGGGTTAAGCATGAAAGTAATTTTTGCGCAGTTCTTTAATGATAGCTTTCTCTGGCAACTTAGGAACTGTGATTGATAGAGAAGAGTAGCAGGTGTCGAAAATGCTTGTTTTTATGTATTGAACACTCCATCTTCATGTGCCTGAAATCAGTAATTGAGAATCAAATTTTAGAAAAGAATGAAAGTTGTAAAAGAAGGATAGAGCAAGAAAATAATATTATTATCAAATCATATTGAAAAAATGCGGACGGATTTATCTGAGATTTCAGAAAGAATGGTTATTGTAATGTTCCTAATTTGTATTGTTTATAACGATTATTATTTATTTTATCCATAGCATTTATTGATAAACATTATAAGTTGTTACACGTTGGTACGTATTCTATATTTATAAACCATATAAGAATGCTACAGTATTTTATATCGATATTTTGTATGTTTTGTCGTCTGTAGAAAGAATATTTAACATTCTAGAACTATAAAATGTTATGGAATGCAAAGTAATTAAAAATTCATTCTATGTATTTGCATTTTTCCTGCCGAAACCTGATTTAAGGGATCTCCCTATAGCCCTGCTGAAATGTGAGTCACTGTTCGATATTAACGACACCATTTTCTATATGCCCGTTCTCAGTAATATATTGCATGTTAATCCAGCAACATTGGTTTATAATACCATATTCCTAATAAGAAAACCCGATACGTTAGATTCATTTTGATGCTATTAACAATATCCTGACAATCTGGACTGTCCGCGATCGAGTTCAGGTAACAACTAGTCACCAATAGAGGCCAAGTCTTTACTAATCTTATCTATTTCAGTTAAGTTTCTAAAATGACGAATATGCCTGTGATGTGAAAAAGAAATAGGGTAAACGCGCCAGCTATTGACCCTTTTTGGAACACTGTTATTTTGAAACCCGAAGTGCAAATTATTCATGCTTTAATTTTGTTAATGGCTAACAGTAAACTCTTAGATGAGGCCATTCTTGAAGTTAATGTTACCGTGAAAGATTAAACATACAGAACGTGCGTTTTTATTAATTATTTCTTCAAAACAGCAAAATGACCAACAACCAGTGGTTTATGCCTTCAACACCCTTCATGCCAAGTTATTTGCACTTACATTAGCTACACGAATACGATATATGAAGTCGTGTACCAGCTGAGACGTGTAATTTACACTCTTACAAAATATTTATAAAACAGCAACCTGTAACCAGTGTGGTAAGTTATTTGGCCATAAAGGTAATCCAGAAAGACATTTGAAAAGTTACTAATTTTTTAAAAGGGTATAAATGTGACAACAGTGGTAAGCCATTTGATCAGAAAGATAATCTACAATGCCACTTGAAAATTCACTCAGGTATTACAGACTATAAATGTGACCAGTGCGCCAAATCATTTGGTCACATGACTTAAATGTAACCAGTGTGGTAAGCCATTTAGACGCAAAAGTAATCTGAAGAGACTTCTGGAGATTCATGTAGCTGTAAAAGAAAGTATGTAACCATTGTAGCCCTCCCACTTTTGTAGTAACCGAGCAAGAGAGAAAATGAATTCAATCAATCCTACCAAATTAAAACAGTATGGAGGCCATCGAGTATGTACAAGAGTACTTTCGAATCAGACCGTTCACTTCCAGAGCAAACTTTATGTTCAGGTTGCAAATGTCAAATAAAAATAAGTAAATTACAATTTTATTAATTAGATTAGAAATACACACCGTATTGCAATTCCAATGAATATTTATTAAACTGAGCTGAAATGAATTTAATGTTATTGTGTAGGTCGTTACAATTATTATACGACTTATTTAATAAAAAATGTAATAGAAACAGACTTTTAACAGCAATGATTCTACTGTTCTTGAATCTTTTTAGAAATGCGAGAGATATTCCGAATCGCAATTTATTAATCAAAGAATATTCGAAACGAATCTACAAATTCGCGACAAAAATTATGAAGCAGAAATTAATGTTAAATGGAATCTCTAAATTTAAAAAAATCAAAGCAGTCACTCCCCATACAAGGAAAAAATAATAAATTGAACACTTACCAACTTGTAGATTAAAAGGACAGTCAAAGAATATAGTTACCACCTTCCTCCGTCGTGTGTAGCTGAAAATGAACGCCATCTTGTGAACTTATCAAGCATGTGGGCGACCAAATACGAATTTGAAGATGAATAGAATGAATTTATCCATTATGCAAATTATATAGAGCAAAAGTGCTGTCCTCTTTTAATTCTTGGAAATGATGAAACTTGCGAACATATCTACTAACGACCACAAAATGTTTATTAATTAAATTGACTCGATTCCTATTTTTAAGTCTTAACCAACAAACGGAAACTTTATATATATAGGCAAATTTAAACAAAGAAAAATTACCATTAACTATTACTCCAAAAATAGTATTTAGACCAGCTTTAATTTAAAGATCCTGATTAAATTGTTATTTTAAGAAACAACATATCATTTAGATTCAAAACCTGGATTTACTTTGTCTTTTAATTTTTAGCTGTATAGTTACTGTACAAGCTGTAAAGAATCAAGAATTTAAACTTGAAAACAATCAAGACAGTTTATTTAGAATTTAATGGGATGATTCAAAACAAGTTTTAATTTAACTGTTAGCTTTTACTTTAATTCCAACAAAATAACAAAAGTTTAAACGCTCCATAATTCCCCGTTTAGATTCAATACGAACAAGCACAGGTGACGTCATTTACTCCAGCAACGTTTAACTCACGTCGTGACTAACACACACACTTTATGCTTAAATGCAGATCTTCCTTATTTAACGCGAATTTAATTAAGCGTTCTTTTATACGAAATCACTATATATATATATATATATATTACAAAGCTAACAAAAAGAGTTGAAATGAACTAATCATTCAATGAACGACGTTTAACTTTAATGACGCCGAAGCCTTATATCAAGAAAATTTTACACTCTTTCAATGAAGAAAGATACGTTTCTCGCAAAAAAAAAACTGAATAGATGTCCGATTTCTTTAAATCATCACCATTAATATAGCACAAACCCATAATGGCAAAGAAGCTATTTAACACAGTTGAGATAGAACAAATCGTTTGCGAAACCACGTGACAAAACCAACGACCGACGAAACAAGTACTGACGTTAACAACCATCGAAATTAACAACCAGCCAAGTTCTGATTCCTCCCTTCTCAATCCACTCTCATCACGCCAAGAAACAAAAGAAGGTTGAAATAAGAACTCCGTCGCAGTGTAGCCAAATCACGCATCCAAAATTCTCTCATTTCTTTACAAACTTTTACCAAATACATTTTTTCAGAATTCTTAGCAGTAACAATCCTTTTTTACTTGATAAAAGCGGTCAATATTATAAACATGTAGTGAATGTTTAAAGAATCACTACAGAGTGTTGAGGTCTTCTATTATTTCATTTATTTCCAGGTCTTCTAAAACCTTCCGATTTTCCTTGCTCGAATTTTATTTTTCTTCTAATTGTTCAAATCATCGAATGTTTCTTTTAAGTGTAATGTGTTTTGTTTTCATTTCTCTGAGGACATAAATATGTTCAACGAGTTCTGTTTCCAGTCCAGTTTCTGTTCTGTTTTCTTCTTATCGGTTTGTGTACCAATATCAACTGTTTTTCTTTTCCTAAATTATATTATCCTTCCTCTCTTTTTCTGTAATGGAGATTTTTCTTTTAGTTTTTTTGTTTGAAGTTCGACTTCTTCTCATTCTTCATCTATTTTCTTTTCCATATCCGTCTTTTCACTGTAGTTAGATTCGGAATCTGTGCTCGTTTCCGATAGGCTTATTAACTTTTCTTATATTGCTGCGTGTTTTTTTTTTTTTTCATATTTGTGTTTGTAGATGGTGTCAAGCATCCAGTTTTCCTTATTAATTTTTTCATGAGTATTTGGAACAGAAGTGGCAGGCTTAGTCTAAATAGTGCCTATATAGTCCAAGAATAAGGGAAAATGTAAATAAAACGTCCCATCGTAGCCTAAATAACTGCTAAAGTCCCACAGTTCATATGTGCGTGACTGTGCCTGTCAACTTACGGGGAGCTAATGACGAGGGTAAAAGCTTTCTTGTTGTATTAAGAAGTATTCTAGTTGTGTCTTTGGATTCCTTCCAGCTAATTTCACTCAATGCAGATATGAAACAATATTTTGGGTTCAAGTCGAAATAATTCTGGAGCATCAAGATTTCTTCCATTTTGCCATCTGCTCCTCCGTATACAATAATTTTCGTAATTGAGTTGCGAAATTATTTTGAATTAATTGTTTAAGCATCGCTGTTGCATAAACTTCTACTTTGTTAGTGCATTCTTTCTCCTAAGTTATCAGACTCCTCACATTGAGACTTACCGTATCGTTTACTCGCACATATTAAAATATTCGCCTAAGTCCACCGTATCCCTTTCTGAATATAGGCATTATATTGTACCCGAGTCAAAAAATATTCTTTTAGTGGCAATAGCATGAAAATCATAGAAAATAATTACTTATATCATTTTGTTACGGTAACGGTCGTGCGGAGTCCATGAACGCCCCAGCCAAGACAAACATCGTGCCTAACTCCAAACTGGGACCTGAACTAAATATAGAAGAATTGCTTGAGAGGTACTCAGTCACCTGAATGTAGTGCACTTTTGTTAACGAAAACATCATCATTCTAACAAGTGGGTGTTTACTGTTCAGACACCCCACGCGTGTACTTCCCATGTAAATGTACAATCAAGAAGACAATATACAATTTAACATATACTAGTATGCCTCGCGCAATTCCAATATCCTTCTGGCAAGTAATTACTTATTGTCTTTTCAGTGTGGCAGTGGGCAGCGTGCGCAGCATGACAGTCGAAATACCCCGTCCATATTAAAGGTATGAACAATATTGAAAACTACAAATATTTTAAAAGGTGCACAATATATAACTCAATAGAATGAAATGAAAATGTAACGCCATGTAAAATAAAATAAAAGAACACCCAAATTTTATACCACAGTTAATTTCCATAGTAAATTGCTTAGGCTATACATTATCAAATCCAAAGTTAAATAACGCATCTTACCTGGCCATTAACTCGCCTGCGCTCGCTAAAGCATGCCGAAATAATTGAGGAAAAGCACAAATCAATAGCTTTTGAATAATTTTACATACAATTATGAATTCAAAACAATTCTCTTTACCTACAAGTTTCTTGCTTAGTTTTGCTCACACAAATGAATTGACCATTTTTTTTTGTCTTTTCAGGTTAAAACGTTTTTTTTATTTGTTTTTAAAAATATTTGTCCACAGTCATGCATGGTCTTGTTCCTTCATTGTTTGTCTTCACTTACGGTATTCAATGTTTCGACGAAACGCTTAATTGCTGAAGTTAATTGTAAAGGAAAAGAATAACGCCGGCATTTGAGAGTTTACTGTACTTAGTAAAATTCAATATTAATATATAATGGAAATATATATAAATATCCAGTTAACTTTAACGTTAGACTATATTTCCATATTACAATTCGAGTTTAAAGGGAATAACTATGGATTACTTCCACATTAAACTTATATTTAATATGTTACTCGTTTAATACTTCATTCATCTCAGATTAAGATTCTCCTTTTCCATTCCTGACTCCGCAGTCCATTTCTCCCGAGTTGTAACGGATTACGATCAATCAGACTGACCAGTTTGAATGTAGAAATATAATAAAAATAGAACATGCAAGTTTGCAGTAGGGATAGTTAAACGAAGTGATTCTGCACTCAATTTACCCAAATCTAAATGTTCGGTTTGCAGGCACATGCGATCTAGTTTATTATTTGAATACGAATAAAACCATTTATTTGTGTTTGTACATGACATTTAAAATGGTTATTCCTTGGTTCAATTAAGACTTTGCAGATAGATTCTGGAGATTTCATATGCAAAGAGTAGTTCCTTGATTGTAACATTTCATGAAAAACACGTGATTATTCTTAATTCATTTTTAGCAGAACGATTAACCTTTGTAAGCCGTAACGATATGGATTTTCCGTTGTCTTTAAAACACCTTCACAATTTCGCTGGAGAAGCCTATGCGTTATTACGTGTTGTTTCAAGTCACTATTTTAATCTATTTATATTAACATATTTCAAATTAGAAGAACTTGCCACTCTACGCGCTCTTACGTGGGTTTACAAATCATGATTTTGAATTCATTTTTGTTATAAGTTTCTCAATCCAAAATCTCTTTCGTCTGTGTCCTAGCATGTGAATTTTTAGATTCCTCTTTAGATTAAATTTATATCCACACGTTTGACATTAAAAAGGCCTTACGTCTGTATGTGTTAACATGTGTCTTTTCATATTATTGTTTTGAATGCACTTATATTCACATATTTCACATTGAAAGGGCCTTTCTTCTGTATGTTTTAACATGTGTTTTTAGACTACTTTTTTCAATACATTTATATCCACATATTTCACATTGAAAGGGCCTTTCTTCTGTATGTTTTAACATGTGTCTTTCAGACTACCTTTTTCAATACACATATTTCACATTGAAAATGCATTTCGCCTGTATGTGTTAACATATGTCTTTTTTAGATTCCTCTTTACATTAAATTTATATCCACAAGTTTCACATTGAAAAGGCCTCACGTATGCATGTGTTAACATGTGTATTTTCAGATTACTCTTATGACAGCACTTATATTCACATATTTCGCACTGAATATTCACATATTTCATACCTCTCATTGGTATGTTTTAACATGTGTATTTTTAGACAACCTTTTTGAGTACATTTATATCCACAGGTTTCGAATTGAAAATGCCTCTCGCTTGTATGTGTTAACATATGTCTTTTCAGACTACTCCTTCGAGTGAAATTATGTTCACATTTTTCACATTGAAAAGCCCTTCTGTCCGTATGTTTTAACATGTGTCTTTTCAGATAATTCTTTGCTGTACATTTATATCCACACGTTTCACATTGAAAAGATTTCTCGTCTGTTTGTGATAACACGTGTACTTTCAGACTACCCATTTGAGTACATGTATATTCACATGTTTTACGCTATAAAGACCTTTTGTCTGTATGTTTTGACATGTGTCTTTTCAGATGACCCTTTTGACTACATTTATATCCACATATTTCATATTCGAAAATAATCTTTCCTGTTTGGCTTTTTATGTGTTCTCTCAAGCAAATCTTTTTGATAGATTTATATCCGCATATTTCACATTGGAAACGTTCCGTGGCTGAACTGGCTCGTCCGTGTTCTTTCAGCTGAAATTAGAATAAATTTTAAGATTTTTTTATTGTTGGTGTTTTAACGACCTCTGAAAAACAAGTAATTACATTTTACACGGATAGTTGGTGCCTTGCTTGCTTCTCAACCCTGGAAGATTCCCGAGGTGTAAATGTGACCCTGCGTAGATAATTTTGTTTGAAACCGTGTGAACGAGTAGTAGTTTCCCTCCGCTCAGAGTCGCTACGAAATGTATATCGTTCTTCATTGTCATATAATGTTTAGCTGCTTTCCGTAGCGTCTGTTCTAAAAGTTGGGAAATTGATTTCTCCTGGGATCATTATAACCCCACGCGACGGTTTCTACTACACTCTATGTCTATTAAATGCAACACGAAGTTAAGGAGAATAGGTTTCTGTTCTCATTTTCTTCTTTTACATGCGTCTTTTTCTAGCTGTCTGTAGAATCCGCAAGTTGACTTTGTCAATCCCATGACGGCTAACAAGACAAATAGAAAATTCCTTTCGATGCATGACTGCAGTTTAACGGAACCACATTTTCTCATTAGATAAATGTTTATCTTCACACTTAAAAATATATTACAGTTTCGCATGCAAAATATATCACATTTCTCGCGAAATTTTCCTATGGGAAAAACGATGGGTATTATACTAATTCGGACACCATATTAAGTAATCTTAAACAGTCTTAAAATTTGGGAAACCTCTGTTTCATAAATAGCAAAACTGCCACACCTAATGGTTCTATACTTATTAGGAAAACTTATCACAAAAATTTTTTTTATAATTGATTTGCAGCAAAATAGATGATTTATCAAAAGCAGATGCGATCGCATGAATGGAAGACGCTGTTACGATGAATAAGCTGAAAATGGCGAAACAATTTTATTAACGGACACGAAACAGTTTATGAAAATGCAAAATAAAGCAGAAAATAATAAACTTACAAAAAGGAGATACAAGGAAACTGATACAAACATGACTATCTATTTCATTAAGTTCTAATACTCTTCGACAAGAATACATACTTTTGTTCTATCTTTACTGTAAATGCAATTAGTTGTCATATTAGTCAGTTCTAATAATTAAAGTGTTCACTATTTTGACAATTTTAAATGCAGTAATTTCGAGGGCAATTGTATATTGGTATGCAATTCTGACCATTATAAAGTAAGCGAGCATATCAGACTTCTACATTTGAGTTGGAGCGGTTCATATGGCAAAGTGACTGTATTCGTCAGATAACGTTTCACCATTTCCTTTCCACGTAGGGTAATACTTGTTAATGCTGCCTGTACGTCCATTGCGCTCAAAATCGCAAACTGGCCATGCCACTGGCATCTTCATCCGCTTTATGTTTCGGTATGCCAAGAAATCCAACCAAGAAAAGCGAATTATTAATTAAAGGGTATCGGAAACAGACAGTTGAAACGAGCAACTGAGCAACACTAGTAATCTTGTGAGCGCAATTTTAGTTACAGTGAGAGCTGTATTATTACAATCTAACATACCTTGAAAAAGTGTGCATTGCAGGTTTAATGTCTGGAATTTAAAACCAGGAATTTAAATATAGGATTGGTTTATTACAGTGAACTCTCTGAATCGCAGTTTATTGCTGGGATAAGACTCATCGCGAAGCATGAACTGAACTTAAGATTTAAGAAGATACACTGCAAAAGACAATATGGAATAAGGGGGCTTAACACACACAACGAAATTGATATATTACCTGAATAAACTAAAGTCATCCATGTATACAGAACAGACTTGCCGCTGAACGGACCTGAAAATAATCCACACAGCGTGGATCATATGTTTGAAAATGCTGAGGAAGAGATAATAGCTTGTAGCTGTACGCCTCAAGAGGGAAATGTTGAGAACTGCAGCGTGTTAAATATCTACTAATAGAGAAACCGATGCCCATCACAATGTACTAGAAAATGCTTGTACAAAGTGCAAAGTTTGCAGATGATGTTGTCCTCATAATGACTATGAGATAATATATCCGTTTCATTTATAAAATGCACAGTTACATTAGACGTTGAAACATGCGAGCATTGTGGTAATAGAGTTATTTAAAAAATGGACAGGCGTTGTTGAACGTGTTGCTCTATATTACAGCGCTGAACTGGTTAAAGATAAATGCGTGATGGTTAATGATAAGAATTACGGATTTGTAGGTCTACATCACTCAAACAAACGATTGGCAAAAACATTAAATTTTGTATACATTCCTCGTAACAGTGGTGTAATAATTCATATTATTTATTTATTAGTGATGTCTAGTTATGTTTTATTGTTTCCTACCGTAAGAGCAGTAAGTCTGGAATCTCTGATTTATGAAAAGTGATAAATTTACAAATTACTACTATGCACCAAATTCTACAATACACATTAGGACAAGGTTTTAAAAAGTATGCATACTTTTTAGGGCCACAAAACATTAGATTTGGCCACCCGTTTGCTTCTCTAAATTTTCCAGTTTACCGGTATCAAGGCAGCGCTGCCGTTCACCACCGTCTTGTAAGTTATCTTCAGACTTCAATGTCTTCTCTGTTCAGTCTCGTCACAACGACGCATTAGCGTGTTCTTCTTATGATGTGTTTTTGTATGCACTGGTTCTAGCGCGTGCACGTTTTTAACTCTATACGAGGCGTTCGAGTCATACCAGGAGAATAGAAAATTGTAAACAATGTATGATGTATGATTACTATTAATCCTGAAAAATAAAAGATCCACTATTCAATTCTGTAATGGATATGCTTAAAAGCAATGGAAGGAATCGTATATTTATATAAAAATAGCTAATCTAGCTACAAATTAACTTTCTATTATAATCTTAATTTATCCTAGACCATGACTAATTTCAATATGATTGCGCGTTATTATGTAACATGCATGCCTGAAACCAGCGACACCTGGGACGAATAGACAACGAAACATCAGGGCGACATAGCGAGAAATCACGGCCTAATTCAGCACTGGCGGCGATGGAAACGTACCCCAGAAGACAATCCGTTGCAACATGCGTGTCATCGTGTATGGGAACCGACGCACTGCACAGGTGCCACTGCTAACTGTGCGTCTTCAAAGACTCTGGCTTGCATGTGTCACCAATCACCTCGGATAGGACATTGCAAATGTGGCGAAAGATCATATGAAACGACGAGTCACGGTGTCAACTGTATGAAGCCGATGGGAAGCACCGTGTGTGGTGCAGACCTCATGAATATATTTGGGTGCTGCCAACATTAAGGAGACGGAGATACATTCCAGGACTATATAGGTAGGGCTGTGTTAATATTCAGTTCAGTCGCGATTAACAACCTATCAGGGACTTCGCTTAAACAGCACAGCATTTAATTTCATAACCAGGCACATACTGAATCATAAAATTCAACAGGGAGTGACTTTGTAAAGCGGGTTCATTATATAATGGCATCCTACAATCTCAATTAGAAGCACTAAAGCAACAGATTTGCAAATTTGATTAGGATGACAATTATAACACATCTACTTTGATACATACCACTACAAGAACCGAATCAAATAATATTTACAGCTGGTCGTATTCATATCTATATATCTTATGTTAAAATTATAACTTACTTTTGACCTCAGCTTAAAAGGCCTAAATAACACAGTAGCTAATTGTAATAGAAAATGTACCTTCCTTCAAATGGTTCAAACAACTTACGAAGTATATAATTAATGAAATTAAGAAAAAGTATTTAACCATATCTTCTGTACTATAAAAAACTAATAGAAACTCAGCCTGAACTTTGTTTATACGAAACACGAATAGATTTAATAATACAATTTTAAAATATTTACCTGGAGAGAAGATTTGATGTTTTCGAAATTTCCTGCATCCTTCTGATGTTTTAACTCTATGTTTTCCTCTGAGCACTCGCTTTTACTTCCACTTTGTGTGGTATCGACGAAACACGACTCAGTTGATAAAACTGATTCGTCGCAGCCTAGTGGATCTACATTATTCTCTGTCTTTGCACCAATTGAGTTGTATGACTGAAACATTGAAAGTAGTTACAATTAAATAAATTGTCATTAGAAACTCCCTCAGGTAAAACCATAAGGCATTCTTTGGCACTCAAATTACGTGTTTCAACAGCCGGTGGTACAAATAAGTGCTGTGTCTAACAACTCTAATTGAGTTTGATCACAGCGTATAATATGTTATTTAAACTATATATTGCTCGTATAATATATATGTATGATTTCACTCAGCTACAGTTAATAATGACCTCAAAAGAAAATGTCCTTGCAAAGTTATATCTTTACGAATATTCCGTGGACAGAGTGTAGTTGCATTAAAAAAATGTACCTGCCTATCAAGTTAATATCTACTACTGTAATAAGCGTAGTCTTTATTATACTATCAGGCAGAAATCTTCGTACATTTTTGTAGAATGATCTTAATGAACTGAGATCACATACACACACACACGCTCACGCACGAAGATAAATGCATAGGCACAAACAAGAGCGTGATAAGAGTCCGTATGAGTTACGTTAAAAGAGGAAATAACTGCCAACCGCCCGGGAGTTGACAATATATTTTGCTAATAACACACAGGTTCGTTGAAATGAAAGTATTCCAATTTATGTTTATTAGGCAACCATATATCCCATTTAATGACTATGCAAAGTAAATATGTCTGAGATATCGAATAGGAGCAAATGATTAGTTATTACGTGCTGGGAAATATTCGTATTTATGTCTATTTCCACCTGGTTTTATTTTAGAGAATTTCTGGGAATCCTATTTATAGTTTGATGAATCGCTTGTATTACTACTGGGTTTTTACAAGTTTAAATTGACCTTCTAACTAATTTTGGATCAAACGAGTGTCAAGTCTTTACAGAAGTCAAGTCTTACTTACTTAGAATACCATGCAACCTCAGATCTTTTTAATAGTACTGGAAATACAGAGTTTCTCAGCTTAGTTTTCAGAACTACCGGCAGTCAGTAGCTTCGAAATGAAGTATTTGTTCATGCTCGATTTTGACTTTTTTTGATGCCAGTAATGTTGTGATGTGCTTCGTTGGTTATGT
>JAGDQP010033564.1:5428-20593 GCA_022664845.1 Lepisma saccharinum | reverse complement strand
TGTGTGTGTGTGTGTGTGTGTGTGTGTGTGTGTGTGTGTGTATGAATGTGCTCTTAAAACTGACAATGATATTCAACGGATAAGAGTGGTTTCATCTTCTTCTGACTCTCAGGTCAGGTAGGAAGTAACACTACTAATTCATTGACACTGTACGCATTATACAGCTCCTTAAAAAAAAAAGAACGTGGCTGCAGCGCGCAACCGAGCGGAGGACCAAGTGACCATTTGATCCTAGGTTCACTTCAATGCTCCGTTGAAAGGGAATTCGGATAAACATCGACGCTGGATCCGACGGAGCAAGGGTGCATAACGAAGCATAAAGTGCCAATTCGGAAAGGCCTTTATGGCGGGTAATATATGGAGTTTTATTTACAGTTTTATTCTGCGGTCAGGTTCGTGTAACGATTTGTTGGGAACATACCCCAAGGAAACTAAACTACATCGACATTGGTGGTAAGGTGACTGATAGAAACGAGAACATCAAATATTTAAACAAAGAATTTTCATAAGTTTCTCGATATTCTTATTCCTCAACCAGAGGATATTCTTATTCCTCAACGGTCCGACGGAACAATTTTAGACCGGGTCTGTGCTTTAGACTCGGCCTGACCCGGTGACCCGAATTCGACCCAGTGTCTTGGAGATTAAAGCAGAGCTTTTAATTTGTTCTTTATTATACACTGTTGAGTTTCAATGAACAGTCTTCCATCCAGAGTTGACCGGGACCAGAGTGTAACACTCCTCCCCCACCCAAACCACGAAAAAGAAATCTGTCAAAGTGGCACGGTTTCAACTCTCATTTCCACATATTTGATTTGAATTCCGGTGAGAGCACAGTGAAGAATCAATTTTGACTGAACACAATTAAGAATTAAAACACGATTTGGCTGAATCATAATAGTCACAAGTAAATCTGACAAATTCCAAGATTTCGTGCAGAATTTTCTGAGTTTTACTTTTTTTTTATGTTCTTGAAAACTGAAAGCTTTCTGATTTCATTAATAATGTTCTTTATAGCTAATTCTCTGTCGTTTTCTAAGAAAAGACTAAAATTCTTTAAGTTTACCAATATTATAATCCAGCAAACACATTGGAGCAAAAGTTTTATTCCGGCTTTTCGGAGTGTAATACTATATATTCGTAATTTAATTTCTTGAAGAAGAAAACTCTTTTGAAAGTGATATTATGGACTAATTTATGCTTTTTAGATTGTTTAGACGATTTCAAAAAATGAGATAAAATGTCCTATAAACATTGTAACCTTCCTTTTGATTTCGTTCTTTTCTGAAAAATAAAATAACGGGATTTCTGGTCGTTTGATTTTTTTCTACTGAACAACTTAAGCCATTTTCGTTGGCTAAAGTGATTGATTTTCCGTGGAGAAAATCCGTGTGCTATGAAGTGTTCTATATCCAACCCGTCAACCCTTATAACTAAAGGTTATATTTCAAACGCACCCCTCCTGCTGTGCCACCAATTATTATTAGAAGCTTCCATCCATTTCTCTTCCTTCTGTCTTGGGTGCGTTCTCATTCGGAGAGATCTTCTACGGTACTTCTGCATACCAGTTGGTAATTTGTCAGCATCTTTGACCACCAGGAATGACGTCTTATAGCGGGCTAGTCATAATATAGGTTAACCTTGTTCCCCTTAAGTTTTTTGAACCGTTGATCCTCGATGTTAGGAGCACTTTATAATGATGATTTGAAAACTTCCATTCATTCCGATTAAACACAGCAAAATCCAGGTTAAACGGAGACTAATGACCAAGAATGACGTCAGATGTTGATATTCTATGGAAATATATATTTCGGGTTTGAATTAATATCAGTGATATAAGTCTGTTTCAAGTCTGAGAGATCACGTTTCTCGATGTGTGTAATTTTCAAGAGAAGGGATGCGAAAGTAGTGGCCATGGTTTCTATTTTAGGTGCTTTTCCGGTATTCGCGCAGCGAGACTACAGAAAATGCTTTCAAACTTACTGTGCTATCAGGGTAAGTACCACGAGGATGTCTGCAGAAAGACAAAACCCTTGCACGCAGAGAAAAATTGATTGCATTTAGAAGGAAAAAAAACGTAGATTACGATTACAGGCGGCTTTCCTGGCGCTGCACATGCCACGGTAGGAGGACTGCATTCTGTGTTGGGGCTCAAGATTTTCTGTACTGTGTTGGAAGGAACAGAACCAAGGTAGCAAGGATAGCGCAGACGTATCTGTACGTATGTTTGGTACAGAACTGATAGGGTGGGGTTCTAGATTCTCCTGACGGTGGTCTAGATTTTCTAGGTCATACCTTTGATTTCCATGGTCGGTGGTCTAGAATTTCTTGGCTATACTCTTGATTTCCTTGACAGTAACCTAGATTTTCTAGGCTTAAACTTTGATTTCTTTAGCTGTTGTCTAGATTTTCTTGGTCATGCTGCTTTTTTCCTTGATGGGGGTCTAGATTTTCTAGACTGAACCTTTGTTTTTTTAAGCGGTGGTCTAGGATTTCTTGTCCGTGCTCCTGGTTTTCTTGACGGTAGTCTAGATTTTCTGCACTACACCTTGGACATTTTGAACAGTATTCTAGAATTTTTGGAAACGTACGTAAACATGGCCATACGTAAACATAACCTGTACTTTCTATGCGCTCATCTGCGGTACCCACCCCAAATTTTCTTTAACCAATTCCACACCATATTGAATTACATAACACATGCCACAGATCGTTGTAAAAATAAATAGAAAAAGTTGTTTTGCAGAATCCAAATGCATACAAAACAAACAAACAAGCTTACCTCCAAGTGTCTTAATTAGAAAACTAAATATCAAAGAGGCACATTCTGCTGAGCTCACAAACAGTTCACTTTTTCACTACCGTGCACAAAGTGACTATTTTCACTTTATTTACTCGGTGGCCAGTATCACAAACAGTTATTTTGTTTGGAATACACGATAATTGCTTGTCAGCCACTACGCACCATCACCAACCAGTCTACAGTTAGTTTTTATTACGCAGAAGGAAAATCCGTTTAAGTAGTTGTAGTCTGTGGGATCGTACAGATTATAAGGATCGTACACAGGAGTGGGACTGTGTAGTATCCGTACAAAACTATTTGAAATTGTATTAAAAGGATTTTCTGTATCCTGCAAGTGCTAACGAGGGGTAGACATGATTTTCCGTCTATTAGCGGCTGTACAGATTGGTCATGGCTGAGCAACAAACCTGTACGTAGCCTGGTATAGAAAATCTTGTGTGTGATGTAGAATCTTGCTAAATTTCACCTCTCCGGAATATCTAGACTAAAATTCAGCAATTTTTCTCTCAGGGTGATTCATTCAGCACATCCATTGAGAAAGAGATTCGGTTCGGCACAAAAGAATTAAAGATTTTTTCGACCTTCAGTTTCAGTAATCTACAACATATTTCAACTTTCATAGTAACTAACTAATCGCTATGTTTAGACAAATTTGAGTTAGGTGTCGAAGTGGATATAATGTTCAGATATGTGTAGTTCATAGTATATGCTATATGACAGGATGAACAAATGAGTGGAAGAAATGGGTAATTGTGAAGGACATGAATGCAGGGTATCATCCCAGCGATAGTCTAGTGTGACTGAGGAAAAGTTGTTTTTAGTCACATTAGGTTATTGCCGAGACAGTACCCTACAGCTAGGACCACATACGATTCCTAATCCAAAATTGCCTTATAAGGCCATAAATACAATTGCATGGATGATAGGAGTATGAGCTGATAATTCGGAACCGTAAGGTAAATGAAATTTTCCATAATTGGACAATGGACATGTCAGGAATAATGATGGTGTTAACACCGGAGCCCTGCATTCGGACCCGGCCCAATTTTACATATACACCGTGTAACTCAATGCGAGTCCGACAAAGAATCGGGCTGGCCCGATCTGATCAGGCTAGAAAAGTGCGTGGCTGAACGCAATCACGCACTTGGGGTACTGATATACTGGTAGTGTGCAACAGAGCGAGCGAGTGAGCTCAAAGCAACATCGTGGCCATACCGGGGAGTGAACAACAAATTTATTTTAGGATAAATTTATGAAGAAAACGAAGCTCAGTTAAAAGATGCACTAGTCAAGCATCATCGCTGTATTTGAAACGCTTTGTTGATGGAAACTAGTTATGATAAATACAATTTTATCTTTAGGAAAAGCCCGAGCGGCCTAGCTCAGTCGATAGAGCGGTTGGCTTCGCACTAGAAAGGACCTGGGTTCGATATCATCGACCGCCCATTCCGACGACGATTTTTCCAGAGTTTTCCCCTCGGTCACATCAGGTTAATGCCGGGATGGTACGTACCTTGAACTTATACGCTGGCCATCTTCTTCCCGTGTCCTTCTCCCTACCCTATCTTGGTCTGAGCCAAAGATGTCTAAATAAATTAAATTAATAAATTAAAACAAAATGTAGGCAAAGAAGATCTAGTATTAACCCAATCAATGAATTTAGAAGGACGTACGGGCAATTTCATCAAATTTACAGACAACTCCGAGACCATATAGATTGTTTCTTCGATTATTTGAATATGTTCTTGGATACTTCCGACTTTTCACTAAGCAGGTTTCAAGTTCTTCCTATAATTGAAGAATGGAAATATATTATGGACTTAGCGACAGAAATGTCGATTCTGAGATTTTCGGTTTAATGTGAGTGAATTGTTACTGAGTTCTTCGCATAACACATGTAACGGGCAACAAATAATTGACCTCAAAACAAAAACAGATCCAAGTTAATCTCAAGAATTACTCGCTAGCAGGACTTACGGCACGTTTTAATAGTATTTTGAATTAGCATATAGGGATCAGAATGCCCATTACTAAGAGTGAATTATCAGTCACATGATCCCTCCACTTCCCTTCAGGGTATCAGTGTTATTCTCAGTTTGAGGGAAAGCACACCGACTAATGAAGCTATGGACACATATCAACCTGTCAGTACTTCAAATGAAATGTCATTACGGTATGATTGTGATTACTTTGGTTGTAGTGTTGCACTTACTTGTGTATCTTGTAGCCCGATAATAACCATAAGAAATGTAAGCTTTTTTTTGGAACACCCTGTATGGACTTAATATAATATCGCTCTGCCCCGTTCCAAGTAGCACTTTTGTTGTGCTAGCACCCTAAGGAAATATTACTTCGTGCTAATACTAAAGAAATAATTTTGCAAAATCTACCAAAGAGGATTTGTTTTGCTTAGTATATTTGTATTTGTAATCTTACTACATATCAGAACGTAATAACGCAGTCCTTGTATGTACCTTGATGCAGCCGTTTTACGTGAAAAGACCTCAATAAATAGCAGTAAGACTTATAAATTAAGAAAAGATAAGCATTAAATGGTATGTGGTTCTTCACAATGATAATTATTAAAAGCAGACCAACAAGCGGTAAAGTTTGTTCTTTCCTCTGAGCGAACACAAAACTCATTTTTCTTTTTCACTCTTTACCGCTAGCTGGTAAATGTTTTAACCCTTTTCCCGAGAACTAACCCATTTACATGCATACACTTTTGAGCGCCCTCTATTAGTCTCTAATTAAGAGAGAAAATACAAGAACTGGTGGGTAAAGCAAACGCCTTAACCTATCATCACATATTTCACTGTATGCAACCTCAACCAGCAGCCAGCCGCCATGAATAATCGTTTTTCCCCTTCTGACAACAGGTTCATTAATTTTTAACAAATTAAGCTCAACAACTTCTAAATAAGCTACCTGCCAACTCTTCTAATTGCTGATTTCTTAAAGACTTCTTCTTCTTGCCTATGTATTACTGTGTTCTTTTGTTCCCTCTGGTTAGTCATTAAATATAGATAAAGCTGCGCTTTATGTGATTATCAAGGAATATTGCAGTTTCCGGAATAACATAAACTAAGTTGTATGATTCTTATATCGTATCATAAAATATGTATACAACAAAGTAGTATTTACATTTACAAATATAAAACATACAGAAATTGTCACTTATTCACTTTTTCGTACATAAATTCCATCATAAACAAATATATCTCAATATTGTGCTGTTTTCCAAATTTTCGCCGAAGCTCAGTGGTAGAGCGTTGGCTTTAATTCGGGAGGTCCTGTGTTCAATCCCAGTTACCGACCATCGTGACATGTTTTTCCAGGGAGCTTCCTCAGTCACACCAGGAAAATGTCAGGATAGTGCGTACAAACTAGACCCTCCTTGTCGAATACCTTTCAACATGTTCTCTCCTACTCTACGTATTTAGACCTGATCGTGAGATGCCTAAAGGCCATAAATAAAAATTGAAATTCATAACTCCGGGTGTGGTTTCAAGGGACCTAGGTATTCGTGCAGTCTGAGGCTGGGTGTTCGAATCCAGCCTTGGTGATGTTTGTGGATTTTAACAAGTAATGCACTCATAAACTTGTGATAGGACGAAGTCAAAAGTTACCAAAATAAACCATGCATTTATTTATTTCCTGATCAAAATTAGTAGCGAACTGTTATTTTAAATTTGAAATTGTCTTTATAAATTTTTCATTGAATATTATTAGACGAACACTTTTGTTTGAAATTTTATGTTGAAAGTTGACCGAAGTTGAAAGGTGGTCTACCTTTCCGAATTTGAATGTTATCTAAGACCTTTAGCCATCTCAGAATCAGACCGGGATAGATTGGGGGAGAGGATGTTGGAAGGTAGTCGGTCAGAGCCTAGTTTTGTAGCCTTAGTCCCAGCATTTGCTTGGTGTGAATGAGGAAAGCGCTGGAAAACCTCAGTCAGAATAGGCGGCCGTTTGGATAGTTCCTAGGACCTTCCGATCGTTAAGCCAACGCTCTGTTTACTATCTTTCTCGAAACAGAGACATTTAGCTAGCCTCGATTTTGAGAAATCTTTGTTTAGGAAATTAAATAAACATTGATCTCTACTTTAAAAATACTTATTTATTTCAATGAAAGAAACTTCCTTAAAGATTTTATTTTCCTGCGCGTAATTTGAATTTAAGCCGCAAGGTGGAATTTTTGTTCGCGACTGGTGTACCCTCTATGGAGGTTTGTCGTAACTTTTTGCAAATGCGTGTTCCGAGCGTTGTTCCCGTGAAATAAAGAAATAATTTTCATCAAAACTCATTCTTCTACATACAAGAAAGATACCTAGCAACAGGAATAGTAGCTACCTACAGCTTCAACGCTGGCGGGCAAGTTTACCACAAGAAGTTTGTATAATAAATAGTCCATTCGATGAATTTGAATGACCGCAATAGGGCCAGACAACGAAGAAATACTTATGAATGTTATGGACGAAATTGAACTTTTGGAAGACATTCGTTCTAATGGTAATCTTATTGATGAGGTCTTCGGAAATTGCTTCCACAATTGCAATGAAAGAACAACAAATACCCGATCATTCATCTTTCTTTGTATGTTGATTCTTGACGTCGATGAAAGGACAATTTGATAGTAATCCTGGAAGTGATCGAAGGTGATACACATTCGCTCAGTCAAAGGGAAACTTTCTCCGTAACTCAAAATCAAAAAAGCAGAATACAACCAAAACTATAAGCATAGATCTATAACCCCTTCCAAACGACTCGCTTCAAATTTTTCTTCTAGAACAGGAAATCAGGAGCAATATCCTGTTTGGGTTTTCTTATGAACAAATGATCGCCATTAAAGCTATAATCCTTCGTCTCTAATGCGAATATAATTCCACGTTGTGTGAGGTTAAGTCATGGTATATAACACAAGGACAGCAACGAAGGCAGAAGATGTGGTGGTGGGGAGGTTAAGATACCCAAAACATAATCAAGGAAAAAGTGAAAGTTCTCCTGAAGAAGCTCTTTGGAGAAGAAGACGGTCTGGGAAGAACAATGTATAAAATCATATTTCATTTACTGCTTCAAATGGTTCATTTCGTAGCCTGATGTCCGTAAAGGTGCTACAAAAACAATCAATCATACAATGGAGTAATGTGTTATAATTTTAGTGGTCGAGCGTGTTAAAATTTGTTTTAAATATAGACAACGAACAATATAATTTTTTATATCAAAGATTTTTTTCTATTGCTTAGTACAAATTTCTTGTGCGGTGTCGAAAATATTAGTGAAGGTAATATGCTACGGTAATGTAAGAAAACTCCACCCAACACACATGCGAGGAAAATAAAAAAAAGGAAAGAAAAAAAAGGCATGATCGAAATAACTATATTTAAGAATGACAAGGTGTGATCAGAGTCTTGTTATGCTTGTTGATGGCTACGTCAGCAGACGCCAATGCTCGAGCGGTCAGAAAAGGAAATACCAAAGAGTCTTCGAGGTCTTGATGCTGAAGATGATGTGATATTGTGTTGTATCTTGTTATAGAGAGCTCTCTAGTAAAAGAATTTTGACAAGCCACCGTAGCTCAGTGGTAGAGCGTTAGTGTAGCATTTCTGAGGTCGTGGTTTCGATCCGAGCGGCCGACCAACCTGACAGGAATTTCCAGGATTTTTCCCCACAAGGGAGGGTCACGATAGTTGTCGCTGAAATTCTAATCAAACACAGTGAATCTGATACAGGATGGTTAGATATGGAGAGCACTAAAATTTAAGGTGCGATGGACAACGGAGGGTGGAGCTAGGGGTGGGGGGTGGGCGAAACTTCGAAATTTACAGAAGTTAAATAAAGGATATATTCACATTATTTCAGAATAAATGACGGAACTTTCGGGAGGTGATTTCTGGCATCAAGACAAGTAAAAAAGGTCCTTTGAACATGGGTGAAATTTTGCTTAGTTTTAGAGATACAGCGTTTCCAACTTTGAGTCCAAAATCGACGCCTAGTAATGGGAGGAAATTAATAACTCTTAATAAGTCAGAAACGAGAGAATAATAATAATAATACTTATATTCCTTATAGTAGAATAGTTCGAAACGGACATTCTTGTATTTCTATCCCAATCTATTAATTAATGGCCGTCATTTTTGCAGTACTTTACAAAAAAAATGGGCCTATCTCCGTATTGGTCTATCATAGGAAATTCAAACAGAAACATTTTTTTTTCTTTTCATTTTGCTTGATAATTTTAGTTCTTTGCATGACAAACCTAAAGCGTAACTGAGGTGATAAAAATGATATCCAAATGTTTTGTTTTAGAGAATAAATTCCTGTTTTAGGGGGCTTGTCGTACAGAGTGGATAGAATATCAGCGTTGATCTTTTGTACACTATTACACACCAAATTATACTGAATGTATACGAACTATGCAGGCTGACATGTGGTTCCTTAATATTTTATGAATGTTTAAAAATCCAAAAATGCGTATTTTATGCGTATTGGAGACCCGATATCTCTGGTGGGAAAAAATATAAAAATATGATTTTCACGTATTGTACAATTATATAAGGGGAACATATGGTAGTAATTTGAACTATGATATTTGAATCTCGACGGAGTTAAAAATTTGCAAATTGAAAATTAATAATGTTCTTCGCGTGCTTTGATAATATATTTACTAAAGCGCGTACGAGTTTTATATTACCAATTTGCAAATGAATAATCCGTTCAAACTCAAATATCAAAGCTGACATATACGATATGTTCTCCTCATATAACTGTACAACATGTGAAATAATAGGTTTTTATATTTTGTCCCACCAGAGATATTGGATCTCCAATACGCATAAAATACGCGTTTTTGGATTTTTAAACATTCATAAAATAGATCAACGCTGATATTCAATCTGCTCTGTACAACAAAACCCCTAAAACAGGAATTTATTCTGTTGTAACAATCACATTTGGATATCATTTTGATCACTTCAGTTACGTTTTAGGCTTATCAATCAGATTTAAAGAAAGACATGGTTTCTGAATGAATGTCCTATGATAAACCAATGCGGAGATATTACATTTTTTTGTAAACTACTGCAAAAATGGCGGCCATTAATTAATTGATTGGGATAGAAATACAAGAATATCCGTTTTGAACTATTCTAATATAAGGATTATTATTATTATTATTTGAAAGAGGTCGATTAACCAAGCTGAACGATTTAAGATGGACTGTCCTGTAGTTTGTATAAGATCGCGACAACCTGTCTTATCCTTAGTTTGCAACACTGTGACATGTACTTTAAGTATGTTATCTATCATCACTAGACGATGTAAAATATCTAAATACATGACGTACTGTCATTTGAAAATTTTAAACTTTATACCTAGTTGGCAACACTGACGAATTGGTGACGACATGTTTTCACTCCTGCTGTCCACCATGTTACTAGAAGCAAATTTCCGAAAACGGAATTTTCATTCGATGACTCGTTTCTGACTTATTGAAAATTATTAATTTCCCCACATTACTAGGCGTCGAATTTGGACTCAAAATTGTATCTCCAAAACTAAGCGAAATTTCACCCATGTTCAAAGGACTTTTTTCACTTGTTTTGATGCCAAAAATCGCCTACCGAAAGTTCCGCCCTTTATTCTGAAATAATGTGGACATATCCTTTATTTTACTTCTGTGAATTTCGAAATTTCACCCCCCTAGCTCCACCCCCTTTGACAATCGCACCTTAAATTTTGGCATTCTCCGTATCTCACCATCCTGTATCAGATGTACTATGTTTGATTAGAATTTCAGCGACAACTATCGAGACCCTCCCTTGTTAGTCACACCAGGCAAATGCCAGGATAGCACCTTCAACATAGGGCCTGGCCGACACCTTCCTGAATCCTTTCCCCCTACCTATCCCAGCCTGAGCCTTAGATGCCTAAAGGCCATAAATAAAATTCAAACGAAAGCTTTATTTCTGAACATGAATCAAAGATGAAGGAGGTGTCACTTTTGGTCACCCGGTGACTTGCCCTGACCAGGTAACCCGGTTCAAAACTTGACCCGACTGACCCGGTCTCGACCCAAATGACCAGACAGACTCTATGACTGAGATTCGATGATGAAATCGTGACACAATGTTGACCCGGTGGCACTGTCTTAACTCAATTTGAGTATTTTCACTCCGCCCGTGAGATTCACAATTTATTTTATAATAGCTTTTCTGAGGGGCGATGGGGCTATTATTTGTACACTTTCATATGTTAATGATGTTTGCAAGAACTTTCCGATGTCGTATTTTTTGTGCTCTCTGGCGTAACACTCTGCTTCCCGGTCACTTCTGAAAGACACACGGTTAAAACACAACATCATAGAATAAAGAAAGTATTAAAAACTCTGCTTCACTCTCCAGATCACCGGGTCACTAGAATAAAACCAATGACTCGGTCCAAAACTTGACCCTGTGACCCGTTTCAGCTCTGGCAGGAAGCATCAGTGGTCAGTTTGTATTGCTCTGGGTGAAGAACTTCCTGTGAAGGTCAAAGCGTCCAGCCAACCTTTCGTAGAAACACGAACATGTGACCACTGTTATGATACTGTAAAAGACAGAATGACTGTTAATGTCGATTTAACTGTGATAGTTTGTGAGAGGAGACTACAGATTGATGGGACTCCCGTTTGTGAAACGACAACGCTCCTGGACACACACTGTGATGAGGACAGTCAACGTTCAGGCGGATTCGCGTAACCAATTGATCACTTATCCCGTCTACTTCCCTGACCTCGCTCCATGTGACTTTTTTCTATTCCCGAAAGTAAGAGAGAATGTTCGAGACCGACGCGACGGTTTGGCAACACAGAAGACTGTTGAAGCATATGAGCAAGATGTTGCAAACATACCTTCAGAAGACCGAGTGCTTCTATCCATAATTTCGAATGATTTTGAAATTACTTATAGTCTATGAATGGAAGTATTTTGATAAGATAATTAATAATGGTAGGTTTCTACTCTTATTGTATCCGGAAATTACATTAGTAACTCTCTGCTAATGAATTGATGGAAGTGTATCTAATTATAGCGAGATAACAGTGGTATGAGTATATTCTGGCTGAAAGCTTGTACCGTTATCTTTAAATTGTATGGACTTGTTCATGATAACTCTGGCCTACAAATGGATACTAATACTGAATATAATAAATACAACTTTCAGAAAAATGTAAAGCGAACATCCCACGTAAATGAACCATAATTATAATCACAAACGTTTCTAAATTATCAAACTTGGAGATAATTATTAAAATAAAAAGATTATCGTAAGGTTTGTGAAACTCAACTACAGTAATAATCGATAATCAATTAATAGAGAAGCATAAAGAGTAGTAATAAATTTTCCACCGTTCGAAAATTTGAGTGAAATAAACTGATCAAAATTTCGGTTAAAGAATTTACTTCAAGTCATTTTACACGTCCTTCTAATTTAATACATTGCAGCGACATCTAACAGGCATTTTTATTATTTTAAAGAAAATGGAAGAGTCATCGGATTCTGCCTTAGTGTTAGAAACAGCAGGTATTCTAGCAGGATTTTCAGTTTGGGGGTGTAGTTCCCGGGGCGGGGAGGGGGGACTGGCAGAGTTTAAAAACAGTTTTACATGGTCGCTAGCGATTTTTAAGTGTAAAATGTTTAAAGTTGGGGTGTAACAGGAGTGCTACACAGAATGTTAACTCAAGCATATTATTGCCTGGAAGAATGATGCACGTTTGTTAACTGCAGTGCAGTATAGCCTACTTGACACAGAGGGAGTGTATGTTTGAGTAACAGTCAGTTCTGTTAGTCTAGAAATTTGAGGGCCGCGGAGACTCAATGGTAGACGCTCAAGTCTGGCGCTTGGGGTCGTCGGTTTGATCCCTACTCATGTCATGTGGGCTTTGTGGTGGACAAACAGCGTGTGCGTTAGGGTTGGCAACTCCAAATTGTTAAAATCCGGACATTACAATTTATATCACTTTAGTAACCGGACAAAGAACGCTTTCTTGTTTGCTCAGTTTTTAGGTTTGCCTTCCAATCAGGATATTGTGAACAATATTTACTATACTCACTTAACTATTATCTCAAACATTACTTTAGTTAAAGCGACATAATATATTGAACAAACGCACATGTTTTTTGTTATAATGTCAAATGTCTATTAGTTTAAGAGACTTTCAAAAATTCATTCATTTCAGGGCCTAAGAAAATACTGTAAAGGATACTTAAGGAAAAGACATCTAGGTCAGGGCTTCGAGTTCACAAAAATGTGTAGAAATTTTATTTTCTCAGTACCATAAATGGCTAAGACGTCTTTATTGACAACAAAATGTAATAAAAACAAAAGTTATATTTTAGCTACAAATTCCGGGCTCAAATTACCATACAAAATAATGTGATGTAGTACGAAAGATAGCTGAACAAAAAACGTAAAGAAATACATTTAGATTAGCTTGAATTTGCTATTTACATGATTAGTACTTTTCCTTTGATATTCCATGATTCAGCTAGTGCATATTTGATTTCTAATACGTCTGCGTAAATTAAATGATGACTAAAATTAAAAATTTAACACACACAAGATGGGTATTTCCTATTATGATAAATACGAGGATTTTCTCAAAGTGGTATATAATATTGACGGGGAGGATGCAAGTTGATATTTTATGTCCAAAGTAGTTTGAAATTCAAGACACCCTTACACAAAGTATCACAGCAAAACATTACCCCACAATAGTTAGAAAAAAATACAGTAGAATTCAGAACTGACACAAATGTTTTCTCCCAGATCGAGCATGAGCTACAACTATTGCTTTGAGTTTACCAACTTCACATTATTTCTTCACTCACAGACTATTTTTTATTTAAACTTTAACTTAAATGCACAATTTAGGAGATATCTCCCAAAACCGGACATTAGGCGTCCGATTTGAACTTCTAACACCAATCATCCATTCGGCCTAAGCCAAAGTTGCCCAAAGGCCTTAAAAATTAAATTCAAATTCGTAGAAGTTTGAATTTGAATTTATTTTATGGGCATTTAGGCATCTAAGGGTCAGGCCAGGAGAGGAAGGGAAAGTATGTTGGTAGCCCAGGGCCTACTTTGAAGGTAGCAAGGTTACTGAGGAAAAACGAAATGAGAACGGTCGGCCGCTGGTAATGAACCGTTCCCAAATGCGCAGCCAACGCTCTACGACTGAGCCACGGCCGCTCGGTTGTTAGTCGTAGAATTATGCGTTTTACACCCTCAGTCTAGCGAACTGAATGGAAGATAAATAAAAATTAGTCTGACACAGTTTACATACAACGACTTGAACAGGAATAATTATTTATCAAAATTGGCACAGCCACGAAAAAATAAAAATTACATGAGTCTAGCATTTACCTTTTTATTTAACTTACATTTATGGGCCATGCAGGTGGCAATGATTAAGCCGTAACATGTCTGAGGAAAGACATATGGTAGGCTTAGTCTATAAGGTATCTATGTAACACATTAAAATAAGTTAAATAGAACGTAAATTCTAGAACATAGACTAAATAATTGCTAGACTCCCGGAATACCATTTTTCCGTGACTGTACACGAAATAACAGTGTGCCCTGACGTCGAATTGGATTGTTTAAGAACGGTGCAGGTGCGCTTTCACAATATATTTATTAGTCATAAAAAATACATATAGGATGATTCTGTAAGTCCATGTCAGACCCATAACTCGGAAAGTGTTTTCCTTTAGAGCTTTGAAACAAAAAATGCACGCGTATAAGGCAGAAGTGCGTAAGTTTACTGGATTTCTGAATAACTTTTGTCCTTCTGTCTTGAAAGTGTCGATATGTAGAATTGAATTAATACTGGGCAAGCAACTGATGTTCACTTGTTTATGAACTTAACTTTCAGCTTCTTCTATAGCAAGGAATATTATCTAGGATACCAGATTTTACAGCTAATTGTCCTCCTCAGGGGCGTAAGGGGGGGGGGTGCAGGGGTGCAAGAGCTTTGGGGGCGCAGATGACGTGACCCAGTAATAATAATAATGGCGCATCAACTGAAAGTTGCAGGGTGGAGACGGAGAGTCAGTTATTTACGCCACTGGTCCTTCTTATACCTAAGTGAAAATTGTGCAAGTCACAAACATTTATTTTCTGTTCCAAATTGATATCATTTCCTTATATTTCTTTTTCTTCCGTGAACAATTAAAGAAACACGTTATTTAATAGAAAGAAGTATTTTTCTTAATCTTTCTTAAAGATGCGTGACGAAATGAAAACTTCACTTTTATAGCAAATAAAAAGCCATCAAAATAAAATACGAGTAATAAAAGACTATTAGAAAACGCAATTC
>JAGDQP010033563.1:0-20593 GCA_022664845.1 Lepisma saccharinum | reverse complement strand
TTTGGAAGGCTACACTTTATTTTCAAAACCAAACTACCAATATGTCTGAAGGATACAGTTTATAATCAATGTGTCTTACCTGTAATGATGCACGGCTGTGAAACTTGAACATTTAATGCGCAAACGACTCACAGATTAACAGTCATACAAAGAGCAATGGTGAGACGCATGCTAGGAATAACTAGGAGGGACAGTAAGACAAATTAATGGATTCGTGCACAAAAAAAAGGTAGAAGATATAATTAAGACTGCGAAAAGGATAAAGTGGAGATAGGCCGGTCACATGACTAAAACGGATGGAAGATGGACGACGAATCTACTATATTGGATTCCTAGATAAAAGAAACGACCGAGACGACGTCCAAATGCAAGATGGGGAGATGAAATATAGCGTTTTTTTAGAAGCTACATGGATGAGGATAGCAGCAGACCTACATATGTGGAAAGAAAAGGGGGGAAAGGAGGCCTTCATGCAGCAGTGGATAGAGAAGATAAATGAACTGTATGGGCGGTAAAGCAGTGGATAGAAAGTGGCTGAATACGATGATGATCACTAGTTTTACTATGGCTGTAGCTTTTACAGATTCATTTGTTACGTGAATCAGAGGCATTACGGGGAAAACAAGCAGCACACTTGAATTAGGCAAGAAATTAAAAAAGAAGGTAAACAAGAAGCAGTTGGCCAAATTCTGTTGCGCAGTTATAACTGATGAAAATATTTACTGGGAAGACCTTAGAAATGATTAAGGTGCCAGTTTCATATCCATGTGGGATGTCCATATCAACATATAGTTATCTCGTTGAACTGAATTTATTAATGGTCTTTAGGCATCTAAGACCCAGGCCGAGATAGGATAGGGGAAATGATGCCGACAGGGATTTTGCTTAGTGTTACTGAGATAAACCTTGGAGAAACTTTGGTCAACATGGTCGGTCGCTGGAATCGAACCCAGGATCTTCCGAATACGAAATCAACGTCCTGCCAACTGAACTACAGCCACTCAGTTTAGTTCTCTCGTACCTTTTCAATGGAAAGTTTCACTGAGGAGATTCAAAGAGAAATTGAGCCTTTCTTAACTTTAATACCATTATAATTAATGGGAGATATGGCGTAGGATGTACGACTTGATATCGTAATCCACCTTGTTTTGTTTTCGGAAAAGCAGTGCATTTCCCTGAACCGAATCGTGATAAACCATCCACTGCATCCTTATTATAGACAAAGTGAATATATGGAACACTAGTGAAAAGATGTGCACTTACGTGCTTACAAAATATCAAGATTTATAGTGCAGAATCGTATACGTAAATCGCGAAGAACATATTTGAGAAATTAATGTACACATCAGTCAGAAGCATTGTTAAAATAGGCTTAATAGTGAAGTACACGGATAGCATGCAATACATGACAGTTAACACTTACCCAAGGAAAAATCACTTTAAAACATTCTCATAGAGGACACTCAGCAACTTACCTTGAAGAAAGAAAAATAAAATATTAATTATCTATTATATGTTTAACAATGATAAAAAAGAAAAAAAATGAACATTTTTATAAAATACTGTACATTTACAAACAAAAAAAATGTCATTTATGAAATATTCGGGGGAAAATAAGAAAATGTCTCCTTTATATTTATATTTAATAACAAGGATGACACAAGTCATCATTAGGAAAACTTTAATCTAGTTATAGATGTCAGTAAATATGGACGCACGGCCAAATTTTCTCATGTATGCGCATGTTGTGTTTTCTTAATATTTAGTAAATTACTATTTCAATGCACTCTGAATGTCAGGTTTGAATCATGTTTCATGTACATTGTACAATACATGTGCTACAGACTAAAAAAACTGAGAAAAAAGATAGGCAGGTTTAAAGAGAAGAACGGTAAGGTTAAAACATACACTGCAATTACCCATAAACGATGAAGAAACTTTACGAAGCTATCGTAAGAAACCTGCAATTTATCTTCTTGTTGTGGAGCTCATTACTGCGCATTGTAATCAATTATCCTTGAAAGATATCGATTGACACAACCCTATCCTCAGCACATAATAATCCTAAGGCTACCTTCCTATATTGAGTTCCAATACCCCTGTGTATCACATGATGGTTTAATTGTTCCTTGCGGGCTTCAAGTAAAATAAAATAAATAAAATGTAAACTCGGCTGAAGCAGATCAATAACGTTTTCGGGAAACCTCAAACAACTCAATATATTTAGAGTAGGTAGGTGGTGTTCTAAGGTACGTGCTAAGTACTATATTTTTCCAAATGCCGTTGAAGTTCTTATGATGTAGTCGGAAACTAAACAATTTATTTCTTCACATTCCTTCATTGTTTGTTAAAAAGATGATTTTTTTAAATTTTTCTTTTTTAAAAAAAGAGAACAACTATCTTTGAAATGTACACATATACAACAGTTGTTTCTTCGTTGACTTACGTAAAGGAAACAATATGCAAAACGTCAGAAACAAGTACAATATTTTATAATATACAGAGTTCTAAGTTCCATGAACACTGAAAACTAGGAGAGCGATGGCACCAAATTATGTCTACAGTTTTGGTTCGCAAGTTTCTACTTATATTCCTATTATCTTACCGATAATTTCAACATAATAATTGAACAGGTATTTATTGTCAGTTAAATATAAAAAGAAGTTAAGTCAATAATAAACTTTAAAAGGCTTATCACATATATTCCCCTAACCCCGAAAAAAAAAGTGATCATGTCACGAATGTAATCCTAAACATGTTGTACGCCATCCTTCGAATCGTGGTACTTGTGTAAGCAATAACGTCCGAGAAACAGAGAGAAGATAGACCACACACTGCTATTCTTATGGACGTCTGTGAAGAAAAAAAAACTCGGTACAGCTTCAGTGAGGGTTATGGGATTCATGCATGGATGGTGCCACAGAATTGTAAGTTAAATATGTTTTACATCTATCGTTTTCATTTACACGTTTGCTATTTGGCAAAAGTTCATGTGTGATGAAAGAAGTTAGTTCAAGAGGCGACTCCATTAGAGATTAACACCGGAGAAGATTAACTTTCTCATCTGACACTTCCTTTCCTTCCAGTGTCACTTTAAAGTGGCCCAAACACATTAAATTTAATTTGCGCACGGTCTGGAAAGCAAGGTGGAAGAAAGCACTCAAAACATGGACTTTGGCACTTATCGCATTGTCCTGAAGCAGTATAACACCACTTATGAAATTCTCCCGAGTTTTTGGATCAGACTGTTGGTTTCATTCAGTGAACTGTTATTAACATCCTAAACGAACTGGTGAGCTGGTACATACAGTTTTGTTTGGTAAAATGTGTTCAAAACCATACCACTCAATAGACCCTCCACGGCACAGAAACCGAACGTGCTAACCACTCGGTCAATTTGGGACCCACTGATGGTTTCAAATGCTTCATAACAACCAGTTCAGTTCATAATATCTGTCATTGTTGTTTCTTTGATCATGTACTGTTCTAAAACCAGCCCTTTACTTAGTCTGAAGATCACTTTCGCAGAAGGGTGTGTCCGGAAATTTCAGGGTTTTAGTGAATCGAACTAAGCCAGACTCTACTCATTTCCTTTTTTTCCTTTAACCACAAATAATGTACATAATTTTTACTTACGTACACTTTAAGACATACAAAACACACACACATACAGAGAAACTAAAGAACGCTATCTTGTACCGGTGTGTTTCAAAATTGTTAATCCTCGTTGCAGAAGGGTTTCTAAGAGCATAAGGCATATTATAAGATTTGGAACTTAAGCATTAATATTATTCATTTGACTGTCTTCTTTTGTACGTGCATTTGAATAAATTTCAAGAGTTCTGCATCGAAAACATTAATTGAAGGAAACCTGAGTTATAATCTAAAACTGAGTACATAATCTTACATAAATAATTCAAGACTACTTAATTAAATCATATGCAAATCCTAATAGACATCCCAAACAACGTACTTCAAAAATATTAGTACCACGTTTCACTGATTTTCACTTGCTCATACTCCCTCTTTTTCACTCACTCCAAATTTAATTACTATTATCCTGGATTTTTTTTAAAGGTATAACTGTTTGAACATTGGAGCGTCGGATGTCCTTCCTGTAGCAAACTACGACGCCTCAGGCGGCAGAAGACGACGTGATTTATTCTACTTCCGGGTGCAGGTGGAAATTGGCTTCCATACGAGTATCTGAACGCCAGACACAGTAGTTTTACATCCTTGGAACTGTGGGCTTTACAAGACTTCAAGCCCGTCTCATCACTAGCAAACATGAGAAAGAAGTGAGAATGTAAAACCAGTCCCCGTGATGTACTGATGAAAGTATCTATCACCAGTTCTGAAGGGAGAAGAGGCACAGGTTAAAACACTTTCATTCGGGATATGTTTAATTTGTCCCATCGATGAAAGGCAAATGGTAATAACAATTGAAGACAATAATCCGGCATTCACGTGGCAGAACAAAATTTCGGTGAGGTTTGATGGTCCCCATTTCAAACTCGGACCTCCAAATTACGAGGTGAAAACACTTCGGTTGGAATTCCCCGGTCGGTAAACAAATCCATGTCTGGCTTAATTAAAATGAACTTAATTCCACAATTCTTTACATTTAAAGGCAGCCAATGTATTTAATACGATGTCCGAGACGAAAGAATATAGGATGGAGCAGATAATTTTGTTACAAAGTTCCAGTTCAAAATTAATAAAAGTAAGCTTCTCTATTTCGAAAAAGAGACTAGGAATTTAATCTGACTAGTCTAATCAAGACTCGTTGAATTATTTTTATTGCATTGGAATAATTTTTAACCACTGTGACTATAAGTTAACGGTCTAGATCACCTCCGCCATGTTGGTATGACGTTTCCATTGATTCACACGGGAATACTTTTACTCATTTTATGCCTCTCAGAAGTAGAATATTAATATTAAAGTTCTGCTTTCACAAAAGTTGTCTTTGTGGTTATTTTGACTCTTGTATAGTTTCGGTTTGTGAAGTTTCTTCAAATATAAAAGTATGATTTATTATTAATAGTTAGCTATATAAATCACAATATGTTAACGGGAAATTATACTGTTCGTGTGTAAAATATTGCATTTCTATAAAATAGCATGAGTAAAAGAGAACGTGACGATAAACTGGGCGAAAACAGAAGTTAAAAGTATGCTCCTGAAAGATATAAGACGAGTAAAATAATTCCCATGTAAATCAATGGAAAGTGCGTACCAAGATAGGGGGTGATCTATATCGTTAAGGTGTGCATTCGTTCCCGATTTTGGGGGACAGTCCCCAAAATAACACTTTTCTTCTTAACTGTTTTTGTCCCAATTTCCAGAAAACGTAAAATAATAATACCTCAACTCGTAAGAAAGAAAGAAAGAGAGAGAGAGAGAGAGAGAGAGAGAGAGAGAGAGAGAAACATTCCTGATAATATAGTAAAGCTGGTTACTGAACTACTGTTGTGTCTCCCGGGCAGCAATGCCTCTATGGAGAGATTATTTTCTCTTATGAACCACATGCGGGCGGAGGAAAAGTCACAAATGAAAATTGAGTCCATTCAGACAACGGGGAGTAAAAACAAACTTTAATAGAACCCTAAGTAAAAATTATCCATTCCAGCGAGAAATCATCAAATAGGTCCACGATCATCTAAACACGGTATTTAAAATTACTTCTACTTGTAAAAATATGGGTAAAATGGAAAACAGTGTGCTGTAGTTTTCCGTCTTCATGTCCAGTTTACTTATCACTATACCAAATTTTCCGTATCCCCGAAAGAATCATGGAAAAATAGTCACTTTCCTATGTGCTGTTTTAACAAGTTTGACTATAAAAGTCCCCTTATAAAACGAACATGAACTTGTTCATGTATTTCTTATACAGTCTTTTCAAATCAGGTTTCACAAAGTTGCGTCACTGATTTCCAATACTAGAAATCCACGTAAAAATGCTTAGATTAGATTCATTTATTTAAGGCTCAACGGAAGTGGGTTTTCCCGCCTTTTTTGTTTTACATCAATTGTTCAAAATTCATTGTAGGTAAACAAAATTTAACTTTCACAGACCAAAGTTCGTGTCGTCCTTCAATAACTGCAGGATTGTGTGCAGACATTTTTGGGACAGAATAATGTCCCAGAAGTGTCTGCACACAATCCTGGAGTTATTACTAAGATTTCCTTAAAGCTAATTGAACTCATTATTGAAGGACGAAACGAACTTTGGTCTGTGAAAGTTAAATTTTGTTTACCTACAATGAATTTTGAACAATTGATGTAAAACGAAAATGGCGGGAAAACCCACTTCAATTGAGCGTTAAAATACAATTTCACATTTTGAAAACCGAAATAAAAATATTAAAATGATATAGGACTACGAACATTAACTGTAATTATGTTGGAACTCCTAACTTAAAATCCTCTGAGCAGGACAAAATTAAGCATTGATTCTGCACGAAGAACTTATTGCAGCACACTACGGCCTCCGAAGATTCAAGATGACAATCTCTTCAAAGTCGACGTTAATACTTTCAATTGGAGAGAAATCCAATTACGAAGCAGCAACCTCAAAACCCACCGGGAGCCACTCCACACAATGACAAGAGTCCACTCGAACAAAGTCGCTTTTCCGGTAAGTACTACACGACTTTCTAAAAGAGAAATAAACAGAAAAACAATGGTAGCCATTACAGATCCATCTACAGACTCAAAGAGAAAAATTTATGCTGAAATAGACTTTCCCTCATAGTGATGAACGTTTTCATCATATCGGTTAGCGAAACTTGTTCTGTTATAAGCCTTTTTAAAGACAATTTGTCACTGTGTTTAGTTCAACTACTAGAATGATCTTACACGAAGGAACTGGCTATCTCCCCTGAACTGGTTACTCTCATGTATCTTCTAAACGATTCAATTTCAATGGTACAGTTTCCAATACTTCTATGGAAAGGAAACTTACAATACCTCAGAGCGAGATTTGATATGATTTACTCTGATTTATTATCTGAGTCAAGATATAGAAAGATCTGTTTTAAAAGTGATAACAAATTAAACAACAATAAAGAAACACCACGAAGAATTAAAATATACAAATGCAGGTGTAAAATACGCAAGTAAAAAAATACATATAATAAAGAACACGCATAATAAACAGTTCAGTGGAACTTGAGATCAGTGCAATACATTACAGAATATTTTTTAAAAGAAGAGATCGTTGTATTCCAAATATCAATATTAGCTTTGAGATAGTCCCCGGTCACTAAATTCCGCAGATTAATTTCTAAGTAAGTTATTCTGTAAAATGCGTTTGAAACAAGAAGGTAAAGATTTTCTTAAGATTTGTACTCAGGTAGGCTAAAAACGGGAAAAGATTCCAGCGAGATAAATGGATACAAAGTTGGCCAATCAACGTCAATTTTATTGACCGTAATATATACCCATTCGATCGTAATATAAAGCAGTAAACTTCTACTATAGTTCCTGATGGTGATTTGGAAAGAAAGAACAACTGGTTTTAAGGTATAAACGAAAATATAAGTAGAAGCGAAGACATTTACATGCTCACGCTACTTAGCGGCTTTCATTTCCTATTTTAAAAATTGCTACATTTCAAATGAATCGTTATTTACAAACCTGAGCCAAAAAAAAGTTAATAGTTTTTGAATCTGTACCTGTATCACTGTATGCATAGGAATAATTCCAATACGTTACTCATAGCCATTTCGGCTTGAGCCTAAGATGCCTAAAGGCCTTAAAATAAATTCACTCATTCATTTCATAGCTATATAATGTTGCAAACTTGTGCTGCCGACATATATTTTTTTTCAGTTTCTTGCAGTTTCACCAAGAAAATTCCGGTATGGTACCGACCTCCCTTGGTTGCTAATCACACTCATCTGTCAGACGTGTGACGGGCTTATAACATAACTCTCAGTTTGGTACTTAACAGTATAGATCACCCCCTATCTTGGTACGCACTTTCCATTGATTTACATGGGAACTGTTTTACTCGTCTTATATCTTTCAGGAGCATACTTTTAACTTCTGTTTTCGCCCAGTTTATCGTCACGTTCTCTTTTACTCATGCTATTTTATAGAAATGCAATATTTTACACACGAACAGTATAATTTCCCGTTAACATATTGTGATTTATATAGCAAACTATTTATAATACATCATACTTTTATATTTGAAGAAACTTCACAAACCGAAACTATACAAGAGTCAAAATAACCACAAAGACAACTTTTGTGAAAGCAGAACTTTAATATTCTACTTCCGAGAGGCATAAAATGAGTAAAATTATTCCCGTGTAAATCAATGGAAAGGTCATACCAACATGGCGGAGGTGATCTACACCGTTAAGTGTAACTAAACCGAAGGAGGCAGCTAAATTAGCCAAAATCACGTTCAGGTCATCTTTTTCTATAAGGTTTGCAACTGCTGTCGGTGATCCTGACAGGTATTCCAGTGTCTCCCTTAGTTTCAACTCGCGAATGCTGGGATGGTACCTAATCTAAGGCCATGGCCACTACCTTCCTAATTTTTGCTCCTGGAAGAGTGCTCGCTGACAGAAATCAACCCTCAGACATGTGATGGATTTAGGTCACAGTTGCCTGTCTAGTCTATAAAATCATATGGGCTATAAAAGTATTTAAAGTTGAAAGTGTTATTAAACATCGTCATATGTCATTTCCTTCACTTCGTTAAATGAGAACACAACGCTTTACCATAAGCACAGTGAAATAATTACAATAATGCTCGTCAAATTTCTATCACTTCAAAACAGAAGCCATATTATTTATACGAGATAAGTATGAGCCAACTTCCCAATGTTGTTAACTCTTAAAACCTCTCAACAATACTTGTGCACAGCTGTGGTAAATGTTTTGGTCACAATGGCATTATCGCTGTTCTGATGGCCCAATAACCGCCACCTACTATTCCTCTAATATTAGTTTGGTGAACCATTTGCAGCATCTACTCCTCCCTCTACCCTCCCCTCTCTGTCTCCGCAAAAAAAGAAAACACAAGAGAAAAGCTGGACAACGTATCAGCACACTTCAGATCCATGTAACTGGACGAGATCTGTGAGTAAATGAGTCGCCGGAGTCATTTCACAGAGAATCAATTAAACTAAGTAATTTGTATTCCACCTCAACTTCAGAAAAACAAAGAATAGAATACAGTGAACTACGCGATGAAGAAAGCGAAAAGTTCGTAATATTTACTCAAAATATTTTTTCTAAATATGGTTTTATTTCTTCAGCCCCTTTACAATGCAGCATTCGTACATTGTGGATGAACATATTTCCTAAAAGACACAATAAGAAATCCTGAAACTGTTATTTATATTAAGAAGTTATTAACGAAATACTGTTCTTCCAACTTCTTGCGTACACAGTAGTAACAAGGGATGGCCAGAAACCGAATAATAATTTATCAGGAAACTGGACACGGATTTAGCAAATTTGGATAACGAACATTAAATCAGATAAAGGATAATACCTTATTTGATTTGATTTATTCTCTAAATCAACTTACAGGACTAAGTACCATTTATAAGTAACATTACGCTGTACAGTTTCAAAGGAAATTTTACAACATAGTAACAAAAATAACAAAGAATGAACAAATATGCAAAAGCATAATAACTAACAAACGCCATTTCAAGCAAATTGGTAAACTGTAGAAACGAAAGATATGTACAGCACTTTAACGAATGTTTCTCTTAAAAGCATTGACTTACACCATATATCACCATCGCCTCTGAGACACTCTTCGTTAACTAGCTTACACAATCGATTTCTAAGCGAAAGTTTACTGGACTCTGTAAAAGCGTGCTTTAACGGAAATGGGTATAATTCCTGAGTCTTCTCAATGGAACATTCACTCGTACAAGGGATACTAATTGAGGGTAGTTGATATAGCCATCGATTATTTTTTTTTTTAGAAACCCTTCTGCCAGAAAGTTCTCATCCCTAATATTGTGCAATATTCATCATAGAATCTTGAAATATAAGGTATTAAAAGTATATAACGCAGCCATTTTAGGAAGGACAATTGGATCGTTTCTAACATTTGAATATGTACACCGCAACGACTGTAATATTCTATTTCAGATCCGATAAATGCATAAAATAGGTTCAGAAGTGAGTGGAAGTCATAGAATTGGAAGCATGTGTATGTGCTTGGTGAACGTAAGTGTATCGTCCAATACTATGCCCGTCAGTGGCATAATTTATTCATTGAAGGAATACATTGGTTATTTCATAATTTCCCACGGAAATATTAAAAATCAGTTTCCTGGAATACAAGATGTTAAGTGCATTTGGTATACTGAGAGAGAGTTTCCACGTTTTGTATCATTTGAACAAAGCATCAACATTATTCCGGAATTTTAGAAGGTCGTCTTCACTCATTTTGCTGTAGATTTTCAGATCATTTAATACATTAGACAATTTGTAAAACTGAAAATGTTAGGGATATCGTTTACATAGAGCAGAAAGAAAAACGGCCCAAGTAAGGACCCTAAGGTAAGTTCGTGTGGGGTTTCTCACTAAACTGGATTTTTAGTGCTTCTTGAGATGCCAATTCAATAAGCTACACATACTTGCTTAAAAAAAAAAAAAAAAAAAAGGACTCGCACACAGATATAGCACTGAAAGGACCCTAATCCACTCCTTGTTTTCATCAGGTTCTGAAAAATAAATAGCTTTTGAAACAATTTCACTGTCATAATCGATTTGTTCTCCTGAAGATTGCATAAAATCATAAAGTTATTATGCTCCCCACGACCAAGTCGTTTACTCCGAAGTTCGAAATTTGATGTTATATTGCACTTTAAAAATGGATACATCGCGCCACTGAAATGACAGATTTAAGCTATTCATGACGCTGAAAATACCACTGAGATATGCCCCTTACATCAGACGCTTAGCCCCCCCGCCCAAAAAAAAGAACTTTATCCCTCAATTCGAAAACTTGAAATCGCCTTCTCACTTGACAACCATTGTACTTCGGTGTGGAAAGTTACGCTGTTATTTATTTTATTTTTTCATATTTGCAATTTCTATGCACAATGTATTAAAAAAAGCGATATTTCAGATCAAAATTTCTCACGGTTGTTGGGGATAAGAGTAAAGCCACCAATAAAAATATCCTGTTCGGCCCAAGCCTGAGACGTATAAAGGCCATAAAATAAATTTAATTAAAAAACCTGTCTTTTAATTAAATAAGTTTTAGACATTCAAAATTATTCGCCATGAATCATATATAAACAATTCACTTGAAAAAGAAAAATATGTTTTCAAATAGTTTTCTATTTCTCTACTAGTCAACGTAGAAAAGCAGAACTGAAGTTATAAAAACAAACTTCAATGCCCTCGTTGAATCAACGATATGATAAATTCACCAATTATAAGAAGATCCTTAGCGACTGTTGCACTTTTTTGAACATAATTTCTTGAAATCTCGTATTGTTCTTACAATGAGAGAAAGAAAGAAAGAAAGAAAAACTTGAAACGTCACATTACTTGGCATCGTGGCCCACGAGAAAGACGTCAGTACGAACTGCAAGGCTTAAAGCTGTGCCGCCTATAGACTGCCAATCCAGCAGATAGCGTCCTTTTAAACCGATTTTGCATACGATGGCCACTCTCAAGTCACTGTGCAATTTCCTATATTTAGATCTAAGTATCCGTTGCTAACTTGAACTTGCTCCGACAAAGGATTTTGTCAGCAGGTCTGCTGATGTGTAAAAAGTTGTTGTTGTGTGATGGGTGAGGGTAGATCTGAGACGAAACTGATTTATTATTATTTTTTTACGAGTATTAAGTCTGATCAGGCAATAGTGCCCTAAAAGACTGAAGAGAGCATTTAGGGATATTTGTTCTTCACAAACAACTACCTATCCATGGGTTGCAGGATTTACGAGAGAAAGTTACTCTTTTGAAGATGGAAACCGTCCTAGGGACGCGGTGGCTCAGTGGCAGAGCGCTCACATCTGGTGCGTGGGGTCCTCGGTTCGTGTCATGTGGACATTGTAGTGGACAAACACCGTGTGCGTGGGTTTTCTCGGGGTTCTCCCTATTCCTCCCACTTTCTTCATTCCACTAATTCTCCCATTATCATTCATTCGGCCTGAGCCAAAGTTGCCTAAAGACCTTAAATAAAATTCCATGGCGACTCGGAACAGCAACCACGGATACCAATGTGACAAAAGTAAAACATGTTCTGAGAAGTTTCCCGGTATGTTCAGATTCAGAAAGTCCAAAATATTGGATACACAAATTCTGAATGAAAAACTTCGTGTCAGAAAGATCTTCCAGAACTTCTCAAACATGCAGAAAGTACACGAGTACATTAATACCATGAAATGTTAGAGAAATTCAATCGGGGAAAATCGCTCAACGCTGCAATGGCTGCATAAGAGCGTAGCATGCCCAAAGACGCATGGTGTACTCCATTCACGACATGGTCCGAGCAGATGAAAGATTCTATAGTGTGTGATGGAAAGTACTTCCGGAAGATGTCATGGTATGGATTTAGTTTTATTATTATTATTATTATTATTATTTTAGTACCTTTAATGTCAAAACTTTCACACTGGCAAGCAGCGATCTTCTAAATTTCTGAAACCAAACAATCGATAGTTGCAGAAAGAAGGCATGAAATACATACAACAATAAATGACTACAATAAAGAGGGCTTTAGTGAAGATGACCAACGTCAGATTTGAAATTTTGAATGTACTGTCTCAAGTCACACTTACTTGATAGTGCAAACGTACGTTAAGCCCAACAATCTTTGAAGAAGACAACCGCCGTCTAGAATATTAAAATTCCCCGACCGGAAACACATTCTGATGCTGTACAGCACCAAATGCACATTACAGCTCTTTGTTTACTACCTTAAAAAAAAGGGACACAAAATCAGCATGGAAATTTGATATGCAAAACACGAATATGTTTCCCTTCTCAGACACAATGATGCGTTTATCGCTGTTCCGCAGTCGTTTGACTGTATGGACGCAAGACGAATGCACAACGAAACGTATGAATGCGAGTTGGTCACCATTTACTACATTCGCTTTTTGGCTGGATTTGCAAAATGGTATGTAATGCAATAACTAATCGTATTTTTAAAGACCACACACCAGACGTTGCACATATCTGCAATGCCACTGTGGCGGCATTAAGTAATTTCTCATTAAAATACGCAGGATTCAAATTCTATAGCAGGATATTCTGTTTTATGTTCTCCCTATATCAGTAAAAGAGATCAGAATTATACTTTTTTCAGTGGAAGTTAATCCACATTAATCGGTGTGACAATGCGAACAAAATATCTTCAAACAGCAACAGAAGGGGAAAAGGTGCAGGCAGGAGTCGGTCAGGGCCTAAGTTGAAGGAACCATCGCGGCATTTGCCTGGTGTGACTGAAGAAAAGCCCTAGAAACTCTTTCAGGATGATATGGCGCTTGTATCGAACCCATGACCATACGAATGGGAAACCAACACTCTACCAACTGAGCTACGGCCGCTCAGTGAGAATTGATCAAAAGTTTAAAAGTTCGGACTCCCTGATCCGGCTAACACGCGAAACCATTCATCCATCAGGGACTCAAAAGTTGTTTTATAGTGTAAAAATTATGATTTTAACTTAACTTCTGCTGTGATAGTTTGCAACTTTTCAGTGTAAAACGCACACCAAATTATACAGTAAACTTCTTTTTGCAAACTACTCACCGCTTTTTCCTGGGGAAACAACTAGTGTTGTAAGAATGGCTAGAAGGTAAAAGTCTACTGACCTAATTACATTATTGAATAATTAAGAAAGTGGAGTAACTCCTGCTGGAACTTTTGAAACTTCAAATTTCTGGACTTTTCAAGCGCCGTAAGCTCAGAAGCAGTCACGTCTGGGGGATGATGTCCCTTGGAAATCTCTTCCTGGGAAATACTGAAAATAGCGTCCACGGCGCTCTCTCTAAAGGTACTATCCAGGTATTTGCCTGGATTCTCCCCGCTGTCGAATGGCAATTCGAGGCTCACTTTCCCTTCGTGCAGGCGCCTTAAGAAAATATGATTACATGTAACATACTTCACTGAACGCAACTCGCAAGTCGAAACATCATGACCTTAAAGTTACGTTAAGAGAAAACAACTTGGTACTCAATAAAAGCACCCCTTTAACTTTCCATTTTCCGTTATGGCTTCTATTACCCAGTACTATATTTGAAAATAATTTCTCTTCGAAGTAGAAGCTTTAATTCTTAAGTGATTATTACGTACCATAAGTTTGTTATAGAACTAGATACAACGTAACTGATCGATCTCTCACCAATCATTACACAAGAAAAGCCTTGTTAGTTTGTGACATAAAACTTCTCACAACAAACCAGCAGCTTCTCACATAAAACGTGCTCCGTATCGGTGGTATATAAACACCTTGTTGTAGTTTCTTTCAGTTTTCTCTCTCTCTCTCTCATTTCTCCTAACTTTTCAACAAGACCTGTCTCACATAGATTGGCATACAAGCTCGCAAAATCAATATTATTTCTACTTTTTTTTCTTCATGTTTTAAACGAATAATTCAATTACTCAATAAAATTACTCACTTAATCATAAAATTAATCGATATTTCACTGCATGAGAACGAACTTAAAAAGGAAACATTTTATTTTTACTTAAAGTACACTGATGCTAAGAATAACGGCTACATCCTGTCTAGGGGATGACATATCCCAGCGGGAACTCTCCCGAGAAAAGGAAAGGAGCGATCACGACCTTAATCAAGGTACATTCAGATATGAAACGGACGATGGGCGTACTTCAACAAGCTGCATAATATGGGAATAGTGACACAACGTATAATATATAAATTTGAAATTAACATTCCATAGGTTGTCCCTGCAACGCATTGGTGTTACCAGTTTACGCAAATTTCTGAAGAAAAAAAATCCATCGGTCAGTTTCTATAAATCTGATTGTACCATCCAGGCATTCACACGATAAAGTTGAGGAAACCCCCCGAAAACAAGTGAAAATAGTCAGGAGTAGGACTCTAATCCCATTCTGCGACATAACCACTGGGTTAAGTTTGCCTGTAGAACTCGAAAACTAAACACTTAAAATATACTACAATCAGACTGCATGCTACAAAAATCAGGCGTAAATCCGTCACAAGTTTCTAAGTCCTACAACACACGCATCATACTCTTGTGAATATAAATCAAACTTTTCTTCTGCTTATCACAGAAAATCCTGAATAACACATATTCCCGATCATAAAATAACCATAAATGTCACTTATCTACTCATCAATCTCTTTACTGTTAATACCCACTAGTACTAAAGGAGTATACTGCGTTCATTGTTATCGTACAAAGCCTTATCAGTGCAATGTACACAGCTTTGTCAAGTGTTTGAAATTCAATAATAGCAGTAATTATATATACATATATCATAGTGACCATAATGACAAGATCTAAAGAATAATTCCAGATTTAGACACAGGGGGGAAAAATGCGACTTTCGAGATTATAATTTCACGTGCTTATGAATTAAAGGGCATCATAAATATTGCTTTTAAACAGTTTCGATCCTGTCAACAAATTCATGTCACAAACAAAGGCAAGAATAAAGCCACAACAGTTAAAACTTCAGCATAACTTAAGACGATGGCGTTTAACTTGATGTAGCTTTGAATTATTTTTCTTAAATATACTTGAAAAAGAAATAAATCCCAATAATTAAGAGGGACTGATGTCTTCTTCACAATTTTGAAGCTTTTCTGCTTAGCCAAAGTTTCTCACGTAAGAGAAGCCCTTTGGGGAACAGGATTGAAAATCTTTTAGGACTGAGAAATGGTTGTCTATTTCGTTGATTTTTAAACCACATCCAAAAGTGAATTGAAAACATTTATTCACCTTACAAGCTTTGGTGTCGGTAAACAGATTATTCATTGCCAGTTTGTCGAAGTGTGATTTTTTTTTATTATTATTATTATTTTCTTTCATTTCATTTTGGATTGCTCCTTGTGTGACAATATAGTTCAGCTTTCCAGTCCTCCTTCATTCGATTATATTATCCCTTCACCTGCTTTAATATTTCTTTTCTTTTCTTGAAGAGTGATTAAAGTCGTCTTGAGGTATAACTCCTTTTCTTGAACATCACATTTTAGACAAAGAAAATCGGCGTAGGGGCATTCAATGTGAGTTGTCAGTAGATTTGCTTCTAGCGCTTTGTATATGCTGGTGGTCTTCATAAAATCTGGGTATCTCACTTTGATAGCTGCGATGTTAGACCATCAGGTTGGACAGAGCTATTTCGAAGCGACTTCTCCTTCATATGTAAAAGATGTACACACAGAAGATGAACAAACCCTGCATGTACAATAAAGTTGCATAGTTGATGACATGGTTTAAAGTCATGTGCTGCGAAGTGTACAAACATAGTTCCTCTTTTTACCGACGGCGCCTATTACTTGTCACGGAAATGCAGAAGAAGTCAAACGGATTATTACCAATATAGCTCTCTACAAAACAAAATCAACCAGTTATCCGTAATGATTAAATTAAATACACATATAAAGTTTTTTTTTTTTAATTAACGTTTACCGACGTGATCTATTTCTTTTTAACTCATTAGGAATACGTGTAATATTATATTTTTCATATATGTGAAGGACTTTGGCTTCTGGTCCTTGTGCTCTTTAGAGTCCTTTTATGCGTGATTTTTGCGTCGCGCCACTTGAAAGCAAGCTGCAACGAGTTTTCATTTGTAACTTTTTTTTATTACTTACGACATGTCGCTTGAGTAGCTGGGAGAAAAAAAGGAAAGAAAACGAAGGAAGAAAAATGAAGATGGTTGTGTTGCCAGTGCGTTTTGTACATGAGATATAGGGAAACGTGTGAGCAACTGGCCTAAGAACGCCTGGCAACGCTGTGGAGGAAATCCCCAAGATCAGTGTTTATAATTCCATTGTTTATCTTCTCACGTTCTGTAGGACACGAACGGCAGACTTTCAGAACGCGGTAGTAGAAAATCGGGCCACATTTGCATGAACACACTCATTTGCTTCCATTGTTTTACAGAACGCGCTGTTTGTGTTGTTCTCAAGTCGCTTGAGAAACGTGTTTGCATAAAACGGTTCTTAGGGGTCGAGGTTCTCGGATTTACGGGGTTTCCTGGTCCAAAGTTCGGGACTGACTCTTAACACTATTAATGCACATACACAGACATAATGTTGAAGATCCCTATACCTACTTAAGACCATCTCGATTTGAATTTTCTTAAAGTTCCCTTCAATTTCCCCAGCTTAACGCCACAACGATTCCTAGAATGAAGCTCTGGCTGTTCCCGTACATTTATCCGGTAGTAAACACCTTTGAATTATTACAGGGAGGAAATCATGGTATCTTACAATTAAATACTCTATGTAGCTGTTGTAAATTAACTCCTGAAATGAACCTAAGTACGTTGAGAAATCGAAACTCATGTCTCTATTAGTAATAAACTTTCAAATACTTAAATGTGTAACATCTTGACACACACCTATGATTAGACATAATGTATCAATATATTAACATGTGCCAGCAAAGTAGTGAGGCGCGGGAATTTTACCCCCTGGCCCCAACGGATTCTACGTAATTTTGGCGTCACTATTTAGGGGGACAAAATTCCGGCCCCCAACATTTACCGGTTGTTAGTTTATAAAATAATCACTCGTTTGATACACTCTCAATCAATCATGTGGTTATTAAATCATATTTTAAAGAGCTGTATTTAATAGTATTACTCTATAACGCTTAACGGAATTTTAAGCCCCTGAAATCTGCCTCCTCTGATTTTTACCCGCCAGTGTCAAACTAGGTATTGTAGAAGCCGGAATTATATTTATATTATTGATTTACGTGGTATTGGGGTTGGTACATCCACCACTTCAAATACAAATGTCAACAACTGTTTCTAATTTTGCTTAACTGACTCATGGAACCGGCTTAAAAAGATGGTAAGAGGCAGTTTCAATAGGCATTGAAATTTGTTTTTAACATTTTTACCCTAAAATACATATTTTTTCTTTCCTTTCGAATGTCGACTGTTGAAAGTATATGGCAATGTTAGGCATTGTGAAAGCAGGGAAATACAATTAAAATATATCAATAGTCATTTGAAGGGTACAGAGGAGAAAACGACGAAGTCCAAAACAAAATAAAATTCAGATATTCGCACCACTGTATGGCCTTCTGGGGTAATATCAAAATATGAATTCCTTACTTGGGAAGAAATCAAATTAGCCGTGTTATGAAGCGAGAAAACAAGAATTAAGTTTACAAACTAAAACCCGACTACAAAATAAAACTGAAGCAATCTGCTTAAAAAATATTTCATTTAATATGAAACTTAACATACTTGGTTACTAATTTCTTCATATCCGCCATGTTGGATTTATTATGATAACATATAGCCTACGACACAGTGTTGATCAAACCGAATCCACGGACACCTCATTTGTTTAAATCGTTCAAATGATTTAGGCTGTACGAGGCAACAATCTAGCCTGTGAGATTTATAATTTTTTCATATCCGCCATGTTGGGTTTATTGCACATATAATTTACATAAAACGCATCCCCAGGTTAAAATTTGTCCTGTTTCTAGCAAAAAATGCTGAATTGTGCTGGAATTATTGGATTTATGTTGGTTATACTGGATTAATTTTATGGATATGATGGACCAACAAATGAAGCTGTTGGTGCTGGAAATAGGTGCCAGCATAACTGGACCTGCTGGACGAGCAAATTCCAGCAACTATGATTTTTGCTGGTTGTGGTGGAATTTCATACTGGATATGCTGGAGAGAAAGCAAACTTTGCTGGTATAAAGCACAGTTTGTTGGATTGATCTCACCAGCAAATACCAGCTGTATATGCTGGTCTTTTTGGTATCTCGATGTATGCTGGAATTAATGCTGGATATGCTATACCAGCAAATTAAGCTGCCAATGCCAGTGTGATTAAATATGACGGAAGCACTCCGGCAGTTTAGTAAAATAATTTATTGTTCATTGCAATGATAATTAGTTTTCTGCATGTCCGTCTGAGCAGAAGTTGATTTGTATAGTAAATATATTTCTAGAAATAAAGATGTAGGGAGAAAACGTCATTAAAATAATAATAATAATAATGACACTACATGACTGTGTTTGCACTCCACTCCACGTAAGTGTGTAATTAAAATATATATTGTTCCTGATTTTCCTACTTTACTGTTCTTTAGAGATTATGAAGTACACCTATTAGTCACCTGTGATACTCCATACAATAAACTACTAAGAGAATTCAAATGTATTAAAGTAAAAATCTTACACCATAATGTCTCGAATATTATAATAATACTGCTAAGAACTAGTAGGCCCTAAATGCAACATTTGCAGTAAAGATTACAAGGATGGTTGCAATGTAATTCCGTAGAAGATATTCGCAAAATATAACCCTAACTCAATTGAGATGTCGTGCAAACTACAGAAATTCAAAGTCGATAAATCGATTTTCCTGGAAAATGTTACCATATTCCTCCCGTAGCTCGAAGCTTGTTGGTCTTGGCCCGAACCTTGTTGACAAGATAAACAAAAGACTGTTTTCCATTGAAATCGGATGACTTCTGGTACAACGTAAGTGACCGGATGATCCCGTATGACTTCGGTTCTGCGTGCCATTTTTCGTGCTCTGGAGGTTAATAACATCTTCGGTCCCGGAAAGTAAAAATGCTCAAGTGCAACAGTGTATTTAATAAGAAAAGAATTAAAAATTCTGCTTTTTCAATTCAATTTATTCAGCTTGTACATTAGCTTACGAATAGTAAGCATTACTGATAACAAAACATTACAGATTATCAGTTAAATATTCAGCCATTGTGTAATAAGACTTTTGTACAAAGAAATTGAACAGTCTTCTCTTAAATATATTAATATTGCTTATACTTTTCGTGTCTAGCGGAAGTTTATTGTATAAGCGTGTACAGTTCATATGTTCATATATACGCTTTTTTTAAAAGAAGAGGAATTTTGCTGTGTAACATATACATTTTTTGTTGCCTAGTATTATATATATGAATACTGTTACAACGAATTAATAGGGTTTTTTTAACATATAAAATAGACCTGTATATAGACATGGTAAAGTTAGCAGTTTTTATTCCTGAACCTATCTTTACAGGATGTACCTCTACGTAAACCAAAAATTAACCTAATTGCTCTCTTTTTGTAGACGGAATAGCGTTATAACCTTGGTTGAGGAACCCCAAAAAATCACTCCATAGTTTATTAATGAGTAAAATTTTGCAAAGTACAACAATAAAAGTGACTGGCGTGAAACAGTATTACATAATCTGTAGAGCGCAAAGCATACTGAACTTAGTTTACTAGCTAATTTGTTAATATGTTCATCCCATTGGAAATTATCTTGAATTAATACTCCTAAAAATTTGACCGAGGATGAGATTTTAATTGTTCCTGAATCAAGCATAGCTAAGGGGGAGAGCAGGTTTTGTTTTTTTAGATGAAAATTAAGAATAGTTGTTTT
>JAGDQP010033562.1:0-20594 GCA_022664845.1 Lepisma saccharinum | reverse complement strand
TGCGAAACGTACTAATTTTCTATAGTGTTTGTGTGCTCCTATCTCAAAATTTCACTATGTAAGTATCTTTTTTTCTATCTTGTTTACCATTTTTTATATATAAGGTATATATACATATAAGGTATAAATAAGGTACATATTGAAGAAGGCCGGATAGGCATTATAATAGGAAAAATTTAAATAGAAAGAAAAGGGATTGTACTTACGTAATATCTTGACGAAAATCACGTTAACAATAGAGTCGAGTTACTCTAAACACCGTAGAGTTACTTAGAATTTTCACATATGCGTTATCAATAGAAGAGAATAAAGAAGTTTGTTTCACACACGTTCACAACTTAAAGTGACAGAAAAACAACATGGCGGACGCCCACATCAAAAACAAGTGACGACGGTCTGCGCGTGAATAAGTACTCATGGGAAAGGGATTAAGGAAGTGGTATTATATGTTGCAAATTGAGCCGGGTACAAAAAAATCAAAGAACTGGGAGGGAAACGTAGTCAGGAAAGTGGAATCCAGTATAGAAAACGCAGTCCGAGAAAGTGGGATAGAGTATAGAAAAAGCATCCCTAAAAAAGTGGGATATAGTATAGAAAATGTACCCCGAAAAAAAAGTGAGATATCGTATAGAAAACGTACCCCCAAAAGTGGGATTTAGTATAGCAAACGTACCCTGAAAAAGTGTGATATGGTATAGTAGGAAACGAAATGAAAAGGTGTTGCTGAGTCAATCACAAAAAGTGGGAGTCAGTATAGAAAACGAAAAAAAAAGGGAGTGGGCAGGGGTGAAGGGGAAGAATGGATATAGACGAGGAGAGAAAAAAGATACTGCAGGTTTAGACCAGGTTTAAGTTTAGCACTCAAGCCCTGAATGACTCCTTCCCAGAAACGACGTGTGGATGTGTCTGTGGTGGGAGATAGGATATGGATAACAGCTATACGGGAACTGTCATCGAAGTCAGTGTTTTGCAATTGCGTGTGTGTAGACACTGGCGAATCGGGTCTATGGTGACGGAAAAGTGGAGGTGATTATTCACACGGAGATTCAAAGGACCACCTGTTTCTCCCACATAGAATGGCGGGCAGAGTGTGCAGGTTAGGATATATTTGGCGTTTAAGGCTTGACAGTGAAGTTCCCATTAGCTGTGTTGATAGAGATAGATAGAGACGTAATACGGATGGAACAAGTTTTACAACTAGCGCTGTAACATTTGTGGGCGGGAACTGAAGGCAAGTGGGACAAAGGGTTAGTGTGGATCACATACATGAAAGTATCTCTTTTAGCTTAAAACTCCATGGTTATCTACACAGAAGAGAGAGTATCAACTAGACTTTCTCCTACTTACCTGTGTCACCCTTCCTCCAATACTCATAACGAAACTGCGAAATGTAGTTTCCTTGAAATTAGTTTTATTCCTTATTTATAGCATGCCTACAGTAACAGGTGTATATGCTGAATCTATAGATAAGTAATAGAAAGAAAGAAAGGAAGAAGAAAAATGTTTTTTTTTAGCAACACTGTTCACGAAAGTACTATGAAGAAATAAATTATGTATAAGCATCTACTAGCATCCCACAAGGGAGGGGCGGGGGAAAGTAGTTGAGTATTGAATATGTCCACGCCCGTAAGTCTAGCAAAAGTTAAAATGAAAGACTAATCTATCAACTGAGATGAAATTCCGTACATTGAACTGAATATTTTAAGGCCTTTAGGCAATTATGGCTCAGGTCATATGGATGATAGAATAAACTGGTGGAATGAAGAAAGTGGGAGGAAACGGGAGCACCCCTAGAAAATCCACGCACACGATGTTTGTCCACCACAAAACCCACATAGAATGAGCAGGGATCGATCCGACGACCACTAGCACCAGAGGTGAGCGCTCAACCAAATGAGCCACCGCGGCCCCGAAATTCCATAAGTTCTATTCAACTTTTACTCCTCTAATCTTCCTCTGATAATTTAAAAGTGTAAACCCAATCTAGTGCAAACCTTACATCACCTGATGAAGGCCGGTCGACCGATTGAAATACACGTATTGTGTTGACTTCATATAATAACGTGTTCAAGTAGTTGTTCTGTACACTTTTTGTAATTAGAGAAAAAGGAAGAAATTACAACTCATCATTTGTGTAAGAAGTAGCAGTGTAACGTAACTGAAAATTAGAGTAAAATAAATGACAACGGTTCACAAGAATTAATGACAGGTGTTTAAGGAAAAAAGTGTAATAGAAAATTTACTTAATTACTTCAAAGAAAGGGTGAGCCAGTGGCGGGTCCAGGGTTTTGGTGGGCGGGGGGCAGGTGGAATAGACCAGAGACATTTTCGATATTTTTCAGTTAAGTGAATTTTTAAGTATAAATTTATCATATTTCCCCTCATATTGCTAAGCTTTATCATGGAATATGACAGCGGTAATCCCCAAAATTGATGTTAACAGATAAATTAAATTTGTCCGGAAACAAACCGAAGCTTTTTCTTATATAAATTGTCGACATAAATCTATACAAAAAGCAGTTTCCCTTGAAGAGGGGGCGCGGACCCCACGCCCCACCTCTCTAGATCTGTCATTGGGGTGAACGCTAATAATCCAGGTTTCAAGTTAATTCTATTTTTCAATTCCCTCTGTTTATCACAATAAGTGAACAGTAAACATAACTTACCGAGGTAGTTTTGATGTTCGCATTTTTTAGTCTATGTGCTTCATCACATATAAGAAGATCAAAGTTTATTTGCTTTATATCTTCTACATAACGGACGAACATTTCATATGAAATTATCATTACTGGCACCCATGGTAACTTGGAATACTCCTGCGGCTTGTTTTTCTGTAACAGTAATGAAATACACTAAAATAGTTCTAAGATAATTCCTATGTTAATATATCAAATTATTGCAGTAAGTCAAATCACGTACACATTTCTAGGAATGATTAAAGGAGGCAGAGTAAGTGATACTTTTTTTTGTAGTACTTCAATCAATACGCTCCATTCCAGACAAACACACTGTAATATATTTTACATAAAGCTACTTTATATATCCATATCTGTACCTAGGAGTAAACTGCACTATGTCACTTCCTTCCCAAAGTCGAGCTCAGTACATCCTTTTGCAGATTACAACACGATCTACCTTATGGTATACAAAACTATGTCATTGTTTGCTCTATAGCAGAATTGGCAATTGATAATACAACACTATGTTGAAAAAAAAAGTGCTCAAATCTACAATGCACTGAATTTGAGTTTTGCGAAACGTGATATAATGCAGTTTACCTCCAAGATACAGATATATATTTAATATAAACACTAATGTGTTCAAGAAATCCGTCCATTAGAGGGTTCCGAATTAAACTCGTTATCTAGCATCCAACTGGAAATTTCCGCCGTTCCTTCTAGACTAGAGGTGAGAGTCGTTCTCATTTATCACTAATGTCAAAATGAAATATCTGAATTCATGCAACTTCTTTTACAGTAACTGATATATTTTATTTTAAATGTTCCCAGTAACATAGAAGAGAAATTAATATCATATCACAAGTGCCAATTGTATTTCATTTGTTAACCTATATTTATGGGCTGGATAGCCGGCCATGACCTAAGTTCATCAGATGTCAGAGGAATCAAGTCCCTCGGCGAGCACTCTTCTGGGGGCAGAAAATAAAAATCTAATTATCAGAGCCTCTGTCTAGTTGCCATATTGGTATTCGCCTAGTGAAAAAGAGAAATCCTATAAAGTTCTCTCAGTACTAAACGTAAACTAAATCATAAAATTGAAGATTAATCTACGTGTTAAAAGTAATTTACATGTTAAACTTCCAAAAACTAAAAAGAGTATTATTCTTTAATTTAAGTTTTTCTCGAAAACCGTAAGAGATAGGACAAAAGTTAGAAGAACCAAAGAGATGTATTTTTTTATGATCTTTAACTTTAGTTTCAAGCATGTTTTTCATATTTCCAACGGTTACCGATATGATCAAAAAAATTAAAATCGGCCGTCATTTTCGAAGATGGCAGTATGCACGAGTGTTGATTTTTGATATGTTGTTACTGTGTACTAGTACTACACATACGCTAAGTATTCCCTTTTAGGGAATTATTTCCAGTCCGTATAAATGTCCTGTGAGCACAATAAGGAAGTATGCACCTTTTCAACTGAATTCTGAAAACACAAACCTATTAACAAAACGTCTAATCTGGTAAGCGAAGAGTGCTTCAGTGGAGACACAGATGTCTGGAGTATGTCAAGCTCCTCGTTTAAAAGGGCGATTCATTAACTTAATGTATACCGGTATATATTTAGTTTTCACTAAGTTGCTCATAATTATACATTATAATGTTTGTTACATGTTATTCATGTATTTAATCTTGTTATTTTGTTATTTAATATTTTGTGGATTGCTTTTGATACTGATAATAAATGATCATATGACTTGTAAATGATTTATAGTGCTGTTAGTCGACTTGGATAATAAATCAAATCAGGTATGGACAGAAGGTCTCGAACCTGAGTGCTTTCCTAGTACCGATTCGAAGTTCGGCACCGTAACCACTAGATCAGAGGGGTTCGCTCTCATTAGTGTTCTACCGATAGTGACAGGTCCTCTAATTCACGTTTAGCTTCTTCGTCCTTGTTTTGCTCTTCACATTCTCTCTCCACGTACAATTTCTGTTCCCTAGTACTTTCTAGTTACTATAAATGGCCCATTTAAAATACAAATAAATAAAAGAAAAATATTCCACACAAAACATTTAATCAATAATTTTCTCAGTTCTCTTCATCTGGTCATAGAAAATATTCTTTTTAGTTTATGGATGTCTCTCGCCATTGCTATTCTTGTCTTTACTTCTTCCTGTTATCAAAGGAGATCCCTCCCCATTTCATACAGCTTGGAGTCGGTCTGGCTCGTCGACGACGGATGTAGTTTGCCAACAGACATACGCCAGGCCTCCTCCTGATCCGCGTACGCCCATCACTGACGAAGAGGTAGAAAACGGCTCTCCTCTCTGAACAGCAAAATGTTCCATTAAGTCTTTCAATCGGTTCAAGCGCGAGGCTATTCAAGGCGTATTTGAAGGTGGGCAGGAGGGAACGGCAAACACGACGGCTCAAATTCCAGCTGCAGACGCCCTTCAATCGACCACCACTACACTGAAAATGTGCAAATCTTTTCTCGCACCTGTGGACCGTGGTCTTGTGGTAACAGTGCCTTCCGGGGAACATTGTGGCTAACAGAATTACTTATGTCTCTTGTATTAGAGACGTCTTGAGTCATTATTACAGCAATCTCTAAAAAAGAGAATCGATCCTCCAGAAAATCTACATAAGGCCTCATTCAAATATGCGCGTCGTCTGTCTTTGAGTCATTCTGTATATATGTAACACATATTAGTAGTCTCTCGCAGTGACACTAACGCTTACGAACAGCTCCTCACGTTGTTTGATTAATTCAATTATTATTATTATTAAGGTCCTAAACGAGCTGGTAAGCTAAAGTGGTCTCCGAACTACTCCGTTCAATTGACCCCGACGGGAACTGAACCTGTAACCACGCGCACAGTAAGCGAGCGCGCTAATCTCTTGGCCACCCCTAGGTGAGCTTCTCACTTGTTTACGGGATCAACATTTCGCATGCGCCGTATCGCTGTGCGCACCCTGTGAGCTGTGTGCATCAACGTAACGTATCATGCAGAATAACCTTCCCTCCAAGTTTCATTCATCTTGCATAACTCCTTTCTGATGCCGGGATTTTACTTTCCTTGAGTGTAGAAACAGGTAATAACAGCAAGTACAAACAGAATACACTTCTTAGTTGGCATGACAAAACGAAGTAAATATATTACGACAAACGCATATTTAACTGAGCCGTTAAAAATGGCATTCTCAAATTTATCGGATAATTTAAAAGCGATTATATAGAAAAAAATATAATCAAGCTTTTCCTATCACCAAAGAACACCAAAAAAACATCTGACTAAATACAAGTTACATTGTGTGTCTAAGGATGAGAGGTCGGAAGCATATTATGTATGCTGTGAATGCAACAAAAATACACTGCCATCACAATGACAAATCTAAAAATAAAATTAAGGAAGATGCTAGAAACTGAATAAAGTATGCAACTTCAGAAAACATCTCAACAATCTTCAGGAAACTTATCATAATATTTCAAATAAAAATAATACATGTAGCGTTATAGAAAACATAGAGCAAGCGAGCCTACACAGACACACCAGAAAACCAATTTAAATTTGAATAGGAGCACGTTTGAATGAGGGATGGATTTTATTTTTAAAATTCTTTTCGACTAAAAATGGAGGAAAATCGATAGTTTCAAAACTTATCAATTTCCTAGGTAATGAACCTGGGAACATCTGAGAGCAGGTGTGATGTTTAAATTTTATTTTCAGTATATTAGTCTAAGTTCCTCCACCTGCAAGTGATTTTTACAAGAATTTTATTATGTTAAGTATTAACTGATATATTCGGAAGGTCCTATTAAGATTTTACGCAATTAATATTTTTAAAATGTTATTAAAAGCTGGGTAGAATATGTAAGATTCTATGGAGTTTCACCTGGATACTCAGATGGGTAAGTCACACTCATTTTGTTAACGTTTATCTACATTCTTTATAATTTCCTCTTAGATCTTCCGCATCTTATAAACTTATATTTCAAACTCTATAGAAGATAAAATCTAATACAGTTTCAATTTTTTTCTCCCTGCAACTGCTGCTCCTTCTCGGTATTAAGATATCTGTTTACTGTATATTCAGACTGCAAATGCAATGAAAAGGGTGAGAAGCAACCACCCTACCTCGACCCTTCAGTAACTGAGACTCGTCGTGTCATTTTCTTTTCTTTTAAGTTCTATCTTTACCTTTATTCTCTACTTCTAATGTAAGTCTCCGTTCTTTCTATTCCGCACCAATTTTCATTCAATTTATTGATCAACATGCCCATTAAGATTTTTCAGCTGACTGTGAAATGCTTTCTCCAAACAATAAATGTTACATATTCATAACTGTATTGTTCTTAATAACAACAGAGTTGTTTTTTACTTTCCTCCTCGAAATCCAAACTTTTCTTCTTCAATCTCTCCATTTCTCTTCTTTAATGATCATGACATTTCTTCGCAATTTCGGAACAGGATTCCTCATTACGAATAGTATCCTTTAGGTGATTCAGAATATAGAGTTCGGAAAAGAAAGATTATCGCACGTTACAATACGTACCCGATGGTGTAACACAGTTTTAATAAGTATCCATGCCCCGACCGACAAGGCTGACGATAACAACAAAGATACATTTTACGAGGAACTAGAGCGTTTGTTTGACTGATTACCGAATTATATAATACAAAAACTGGGTTGGGTGATTTCATAGCTAAGGTAGAGAGGGAAGAAAAATATAGACCTACTATAGGCAAATCAAGCCTTCAAGAAATCACAAACAAGAATGGAGGGACTGATAACTTTCGCGATTTCGAAAGACCTACTTGTTAAAAGCACGTACTTTGTACAGACAGCCATACACAAATGCACGAGGATATCGCCGGATGGCAAAATTCTCAACCAGATCGATCATGTATAGTAGATAGACGAAGACACACCAACATAATAGACGTTAGGTCTTACAGGAGAGCGGAAGATGACACCGACCATCAGTTTGGGATCACAAAAGTGAGGGAAAAGTTATGTATTGCGAGCAGAGAAGGGAAAGGATCAAACAACTGAAATTCGAAGTTAAACGATTAGATAATCCGAGCGTAACAGCAGATTACCAACTGGAAATCTCAAATAGGTTCGAAATCTTAGCCGACTAGAGTAATAATAAAGATGACATTAAAAATGAAATTGATGTAAGATGTGGGAGGCAATTCGTGATACAGTGAAGGGTGCAGCGAGGGAACGTATAGATGAGAAGAAACAGCAGAAAAACAAGCCTTGGTTCGATGAAGAATGCATAAAGCTTCATGAGGAACGAAAACAAGGAAGGAAACGATGGCTAAGTAATAAAACCGAAGAAAATACAAACTACAACAGTGACGCGAAACGTAACGCCACACGCGGGTTTAGAAACGAAAAACGAGTACATCTGACACAAAAGATTTAGGAGATAGAGGAAAACAGCAAGACAAATAACATACGAGATTTATACAAGAGGGTAAACTCGTTAAGAAAAGGATACCAGCCCAGGTTGCGGATGGTTAGCAATGAACGCGGAGATCTTCAGGCGGATCCGGTTAAAATTCTCGATGTGTGGAAAAGTTATTTCGACAAACTTCTTAATGTACACAACGGAAAACAAACAGAAGAATTTGAAATATATACCGCAGAACCGTGGATACATGAATCTATAAAGGTGAAGGTCGAAATGTCGATAAAGAAATTGAAAATTTTCAGGCCACCAAAAACAGACAGTATTTCACCCTAATTAATTAACGTGGGAGGCACGGCACTAATCAAGGAACTACATAAATTGATAAGTGTTATATGGAGAAAGGAGGAGCTTCCAAAGGAATGGAAAAGTTCAGTAACAGTTACGGTTTATAAAAAGGATGACGAATCGGACTGTAATAATTAACGCACAATCTCGTTACTCCCAACATGTTACAAAGTATTGAGTAATATACTGCTAACTCGCATTAGGCTATACTTAGATGAAATAATTGGAGATCACTAGAGCAATAAAGCATTAAAACCATAACTGAATTTTCGACCTATGGTAGCTACCTTATATTTGATTGAGACGGTTATACTTATATGTACACAAATATAAAATTTTTAAAAGGATAATTTACAAAATAAAGCATTCAAGCACAATGCTCTTGAAACATTTTCCTCCAGAACTTTGTAAATAGAAATTTCAAGTATTCTGAAAAAACAAAATCTTAATTAGCGTAGAATTGTCAGGTTATACGATTATTTCAAAGCGCTGTTAAATCGTAAAACCGTACGATAATTTTGAAATTGACATTTAAAATATAATTTATAAAAAAATATTGACGAAAAATGGAAAATTTGTACATGTTATTTATTTTTTCTTTGCTTGCCCACTTACGCTAAATTAGTTTTCCACCCACTGGTGCAGGAAACAAACAAAACGAAATATAGGATGCCTAGTTTACTGTTGCAACACGGGAGGAGTGGAAGACATATACATCAGTACAGCAAACTTGATGTGCAGTGCTGATAATTTCACAAAATGCATAATAAAGCATAATGTAGGAAAATGAAAAGCATAATTTGCAGCTGTATAAAGCATAATTATGGTTGCCCTAGAGATCACCAATGCGGATTTAGAAGAGCTAGATCACTTTGGACCAAGCAGAAAATGGGAATACAATGGGACTGTTCACCAGCTATTCATTGATATAAGAAAGCATAGGATTCTATCAAAAGGGAAAAGATATACAGACAGTATCCTGGTACGATTTGGAATTCCGAAAGTGAGGATGTGTCTCAGCGACCCGATAAGCAGAGTACGGATGGATAATAATATGTCAGATAGTATCTAAATTCGCAACGGATTGAAACAAGGTGATGCCTTATCACCACTACTGTTTAACTTTGCGTTAGAATATGAGATTCAGAAAATAAACATGCGCAAAAACAGACTAACATTGAATGGCTTGAATCAACTGTTCGTGTACGCGGATGATATAGATGCAATACAAAGTAGCACCGATGTCTTAGTACAGGCTTGCACTGAGATAGGTCTACAGGTAAACACAGAGAAAACAAAATACATGATAACAAGCCGAAACACTGAAAATGAAGGAAATAGATACATAACAATTAAGAATGAGAACAAAGAAAAAGTGAACAAATTTAAATACTTGGGAGCATATGTAACAAGTAAAAACAAAGAAGTAAAAAGTCGCTTAGTATCGAGCAACGCATGTTTCTATTCAGTTCTCCAATTGAAAATATACAGAACGGTTATTCTGCCGGCAATCTTCTACGGTTGCGGAAGTTGGAGTACGACTCTAGCGGATGGGCATAAACTACGAGTGTTTGAAAATAAGTTTTTGAGAAAGATATACGGGCTGAAACAGGACGAGATGACTGAAAAAGACTGCATAATGAGGAATTCCACGGACTCCGATTCACCCGATGTTGTAAGAATAATGAAATCGCGATGACTAAGGTAAGCAGGTCATGTAGCTCGGGTGGGAGAAAAACGAAGACTATATTCCATCTTAGTTGGAAAGCCGGAGTAAAAGAGACCGTTGGGAAGACCGAGACGTCGTTGGGAGGACAATATTAGAAAGGATCTTCGAGAAGTAGATGTTCGTGGTGAAAACTGGCTTGATGTTGCCCAGGATAGAATTCTATGGCGAACGTTTGTTACTACAGCGATGAACTTGTGAGTTCCGTAAGTCATGGAGTAAGAAACTTAACGGTTCCGTAATCTTTTCTCAATTCATTGTCCTTTTCCAATAAAATCACTATTCTCTCCAAAACATCGCTTGGAAAATTTCATTATACAGCCGATTCATTCATTCTTTTTTCCTTCCCTTCCACACTCCTATTAATTATTACACCCAAACTTACCGTTTCACAAACCTAGTCACACCAAGAGGCAACTTAATTTTTTCCTGAAGTATTGACTACCTTATCGTCTACACTTAAAACATCTTCCATATTTAACATGGCTGGGCACTACACTATTCCATTTTATCTACTTCTTCCATCTATACGATACTTTACTTCGATCATTAGTAAATCACTGTAAACTGATATGAAGATTTTTATACTATATCGCTAACACTAAATTCAATTAACTGTAAGCTGAAGTCACATCCTCTCTGTTGCTTTGTTAATCACAATTTTCGCTGGGGAACCACCTGCAATAAACAAATTCTACGTAGAAGCACGGACGTCATGAAAACTGACTGGATGTTGCCCAGGATAGAATCCAATGGCGAATGTTTATTACTGAGGCAATGAACTTACAAGTTCCGTAAGCCATAGAGTTAGTAAGAATCAAGTCAACTAAACATGTGTAAAGTTTTACAATATCGATGCTACTAATCTCTTAGAGCTGTTATACTTTTTACAAGGTATATCTGTACTTTCGAAAACTAGCGTTCTCAGGTTTACAAATAGGTATTATAGATTAAACTACCTGATCAACAATAAAGATACGCAGACGTTCTCTACCAAGCCATCTCTGGAATTCTTGATCCCAATTGGCAACTAGACTACTAGGAGTAACTATTAGCGCCTTCTGGATTACTGGATGTCCATATGGTCCTCTCTTCAACAAAGTCCTAGTGAAAAAAAAAATAACTGAATCACATACTCACATAACAAAATAAGTAAATGACTGCTACTGACATGTGATCTGTAGTCATAGGTTCAGGTTCACACAGACACAAGCAGGATCTTTCTTGTATCTGAAAGAGTCATAGTTAAGAATCATACGTTATTGAAATTTTAAACGACAGAGGCAGATATCGGTTACATTCCCTTGGAACTTGAAGTACAGGGTGCCCACAAAATTTGGGAACCTAAATTTCCTGACCAGATTTTTAAAAACAATCCTGACTCTCAGACTATCCAATTTCATACTTTTGCAAAATATTTTTTCTTTTACATGCAGCCTCCAACATCCCCATAGCTCCCCAACTCTCACCTGAATAGTAAATTTTATTATTTTACTACTTCTTTACTATTTAAAATACAATAAAATTACAGGAACAAAGTTTTTACTAAAGTTTCTTGCAAAGGTACTGATTAAAATAACCCAAATTTACATTTTTCCATTATGAATATGTTATGTTAGGGCAAGCCAAAGAAAATGCCAACAACTACAACATACTTATATGAATAAAATTCTATGAATATAAGCAATTAATATTATACTATTACAATAATTAAACAATATCACCAGAACGAAAACAGAAGTTTCAACGATGTCCACAGATGTTAATTTTGCAACTTCCGCGAAAGTTTGGTTTTCTGATAAAGTTCTTCTTGCTCCATTTCAAATTTTTCTCTCAACTTCTTTTGCTCATCTTTTACTTTCTTTACTTCATTCATGGCCTTCTTTCTTTTTTTTTTTTTTTTTCAGAATTATTCTTCTATTTTTTTAGAATTACGCTGGGTTTCCAGATAATCTTCATATTGCCTCCGAGCAAATCTTCAATATGTGAGCATTTTCTGTGTGATGACAATACTATGGACTCCTTTGCAATTGATAACCACATCATGCACTCGCATTTCCGTGGGAAAATATCAAACTCAACTTTACCACTTTCCACAGTGATGAGTATTTTTGGTTGTTTGAAAGAAGGGAAGCGTAGCAATCATCGAGCCTGGCAATTCCTTGCTTGTTGTGGAGATAAGTTTCAAAGCTTTGTGAAAGGGATATTCTGGCATCTTTACACAGTACTGAGTACTCTGTTTTTGCATTTTCCCTCTGAGAAAAAAATTCCTGAAGCAGCTGTAGATTTTGTACTTTTTCCTGACTTTTGACCTCATATTTAATCATTTTCCTGACAAATCTTCTGATTTTTCCTGCTTGTGGGCATCCTGAAGTAATTTAAAATAAAGAACGGTCACCTATGTGAATCGACAAGTGGCAGTTGTTGGTTCATAAAACTAAAGAGAAATTTGTATTAATTTAAGACCGGAAATCCTCTGTGAAACGAACTATACAATAACTGTGGTTTGGCTGTTTAGGTAAGTTTAAATCCTAGTGACGGGCTAGAATATTAAGGTTAGTGACCACCCGACTCATGTTCAGGGGTGCACAATATGTCTGATCCGCCGAGCCAGGCTCGGGGGAAATTTAGGCTGCCGGAGGAAAATTGAGCCAACAAAAAATATTTACGGCGCTAATTAACTTCCCGGAAGCTAAAAAATCTTAGATAACACAACAATGGAGATGCATAAGCGATTTACAGAATTTCCTCGTCATTGGCTAAGTCAAATAATAGACTACAGCTTATTATCAGGTTTTACAATGACAGCTGATAGCACAGCGCAGGCCAGGATACGATACATCATAGGTGGTTGTACTATAAACTGCGTATACAAAAAAATAATCGAATATGACTTTTCTAACCTAACCCAACTCGCTGTAGCTTAACTTATAAACAGTAAAAGAATGAAAAAGCTAAATAATGTCAGATCAGTGTGACGCCATTAGTATTCCTCCGCGTGCCTCTATATTCATCTCCGAATCAACTTGAGTGCCTATTTTATGAATTAATTATAGTCGTGTGGTTGTACTATTTTCTGTATACCTCCATTTCGGGCTGTGAGTTTGGAGGTGTCAGTGATAAATAGTTTTTGAAAACGAGTGGTGTAGAACGTGTAATATTGATCGATAGGGTGGTGGACGTTTGGAGTAGAAGAAGTAAACCTTAACCCTAATTCCCACTCTAAGTTACCTTCTGCTACTGCAAAAGTTCCCTCTTTTTAACCGCCTTTTCTGCTTTATTGTACATCAATACGAGACGGCACTACTTGCATCTTTACAATATTCACGACCTCCATATCCTTTTAACCGCATCATTTCTTCTGTAAATTTTCTTTTAGTTCACCCCTCTTCGGAACTTAAACTGTGTTCGATTTGCCGAGGGGATGCAGGGGATTATCCCTGGTGCGTGAGGATTACATTCCCGGTTGTTGATTCCGAATATCACCCCAACTTTGTATTTCTACCCAAACAAGTAGTATGTTGAAACTTAGCAGCACAACCACTAGATTTAGGATCCCCTCCCCTTCGTAATTTATAACAAATCGATCACTGCATGGCATAGCTGTACCATCAAACAATTTAATGGAATTTTCACTGAAATGCATAATTACATTGACAGTAATGTTTGTAACACAAGATAGATCATTCGTTAGTGTGTTTGGCTTGTAATTAGGACGTTCCGGGATCAAGCGCCGGTGTCACCTGTTCTGATCTCAATGGCAAGTAATATTCTGTATCTAACTATCACAAACGTAAAAGCTCCATTCCTCAGAAGCTTGCGTTGCGTGCTTTGCTTGCGATTAGCCAAGCCATTTTTGTAGAATTTGTTAATTTGTGGCTTATTTATCCTACTGTTTTTGTTAAATTTATTTGTATTACGCATTGCTCACTATCATTCTTAGCCAAACCTTAAATAAATTACAGAATAAAAACATTTACTTGATGATTATTTATTTGCCTTATAGCCAGCTGGTAAAGTTCAATGTAAAGATATATGTCGGAAATTTTGGGGGAAAGTTTTAGGACATAACAGTAGGATCGGGGAATATTTCAGGGGTCAAAACATTTTCTGCACCCCTGCTCATGTTTTGCAAATGTTCAAGAATTAAAAATGACAATGCAGAAGGTCGATCCGCGTACAAGTGTCCAATTCTGAACCAGCACCTATCTTACAAAAATCCAATGGACCACCATCGGTTGGCCTCAATGTGATCACCAGGTGTCTTGGCAATAGCTTTGTACCATTACTTCCATTGTAGAAGGCTACGACGAAGTACAGGAAGTGGAATCCTCTGCCACTCCTCCTTACAGATTTTCCACAGGCCCCGGAGAGTTATGACACGAAGAGATGAAACTGCCTTTTTCAGTAGGCCAAAGCCGCAGAAATCCATAAGCATCTGGTGACTTCACCGGTATATCGTGAAATGGTCTGATTGTCGGTGTCTTACGCCTTCTGTTGCAGAAAGTTACGGGAAGAATGAGACTTATGGGATGAAGAGACTTGATTAATGGCATTTCCATACAAACGAGGCAGGTCGTCTGTATAAATTGGGGTCAGGATATGTTGCTGAAAGAAGGCAGAGTTGATTTTACAGTTTTTAGGAACCTGACGAATAGTTAACTTGCCTTGATAGGAGTATCCCACAACCATGAATTGCTTCGAGAAAGCTGTTTTGCAATGACAGATGAACTCAGGACGGGATTTTGCACCGCGTGAAGAGTAAATGATAGCTCGAATTTTGCCAAAGTCTGATAAATATACCCATGCCTTATCTAGTGTGGCCACATACTTCCACTTTTCCCAAGATAAATGGCGTTCGTAGAGGCGCTTGCTGTTGGTCTTTCTCTCACACCAATGGGCCACACTTAGGTAATGTCCACGACTTTAAAAGACTTTCCGGAGGTTCAACTTCTCATGCAGGTTGTGGTTCACAGTTGACTGTGCCACGTGGAGTCGTTGCGGAGGGGCATTTTCCTGGAGGGACATTCGACGCAACCTATGAGAGACAGGCGTCGTCACTGCAGTGCACGCTCGCTTCCTAGTCCCCTTCGTGAGTGATTGAATCGCTGGTAACTCTTGGTTTTTATACCTGATTAATAATATTCTTGATAGTCTTCGAACCCAATGCGCATCCATGTTCTTTGCCCTGTTTTTGAATTGTAGACACCGAATGTTTGGCGTAGAAAAGTGCAACTATATTGACCTTCCAAAACCGGTTGACCTTTGCAGTCATGATGCACACAACACACACTTGCGATAGTGACTCACTACTATAGGCCACTGGCTTTCTCCTGCGCTTTTAATCACTTGGTTTGGTCCATTCTGTGAGCAGTGAGGACGATTTAAAATTGGACACATGTATGCGGATCGACCTTCAGTATAAAAGAAAAGGTTACCAAAACAACAGTGTCCTACCTTCTAGCGCCGTTTTTATACTTATGTTGACTAATATTTCCTTAACTTTGCCCGAACTATTTAATTATGAGGGATAGGAAGAGTCTAATCCTTCAACGATTTTGTTTGTGAGTTTGAGTGTCTTTGTTTTCTAAGATTTTGTTACCACAGAGTACGTAGATATAGTATTCATAAATACTATTTTTGGCTCCTAATTTCTTCTGAGAGAAGGTTGGAGGAATTCAATTGTTACTAGCTCTAAAAAAGAGTTTCAAATTTTGGTTAAAATACCACCAGTAGTAACTGTGTCGTTACTTGTAGTACATGATTCATTACAAGAAGCTCAGTTATACTAAACCTGCTCATTGAAGGTACCTGTAACTCTCACAATGAACGCAACCAACGTACAATGCAAGCTTCTCTTAATAAATTCATTAAGCTAATTTTGTGACTGAATGCAGCACACGGAAAGTGCATACGTCAGCAAAAGAAAAAACAAAACCTAATCAAAAACAGAACAATTAGAAGATTGCTTCATACCATAAAAGACTTATACACTGAAGAGTTTTTCCAAGTCCCATTTCATCAGCCAAAATAGCTCCATGTTTGTCATGTTGACGCATTCCCATTATACATTCATATAAGAAAATTACTCCTGTTTTTTGATGTGGTCTTAGTTTTTCCGCAAGGAATGAATCTACAAAAACATCATCCACAGACTTGAAGGACGTATTATAATGCCACTGAAAGGGAACAAATTAGAAAGTGTTTATATATAATGAGTAATGACATTATGAAATACAAACTTTCAAAAATATGAAAAGTTAAATGTAACTCGATCACGAAATATTTTTACAACTTTACATTACTGTTGACTTGTTAAGTACAGGAAAAAAAAGAATAGTTTAATATTAAAGATAACTCAATTTAACAATACTTGTTTACATTTTAAGAGTTAACAATATCTCAAATTAAAACTATTTTCTGTCGTATCATTTCAACTTACACGAAGAACGTTAATGCCATCTTGGTTGAATTACCTATACATTACGACCCAACATAAGCCTAGTCGAAACTTACCTCTATTTACAAAGTACACAAGGAAACGAAAATGAAACATAGTACGAAATTCGTAAACATCTATTAACTAAACATAAAATAAATAATAATTTTAAACATCCAAATAAAGACAAAAGTTCAAGAAAACACCACCAGAAATTAGAAACGTAAAAATGCTTTGATATTTGTATACAGTCAAAATGATAAGTCAATGCATCCATAAGATCATTTAAAACTTTCGGCCCGCACAACTGGTAGCCCAATAAGCTCGTGAGATTTTTCCAGCATGCAGTGATCCACTTTTGAGGAAAATCTCCCTCTGCTACAGTTTCTCGGAAATAACCCCCACCCCGAACAGGAAAGCGCGTAAAATACGGTACCATAGAACGGGGTGAAGTGATACACTGTTCAATCTGCTGAAGTGCTTGAGATATACTGAAATATTTTTGCCTAAAGTTATGATCTCTTCTGATAGGTGACAGTTTGTGTATTAAAGAATAAAAGTATTCGATTACTGCTCAGAATACACCAGTACCTCACCATACACACATAACCAAATACGCACAAAACAGCTTAAATATATAGATGTTATTCAAAATAGAGAAATTGAACAGCTAGCATAACTTTTAATTTAAAATATTTATTGTATTTTCTTGCGTGATCCCTACTTGAGGAAGATTCTGATCAGAAACGAAACGTCACGGTTTTTAGTGTAACATAGTGCACTGAAAATCATCAGGAGTTAACAGGTCAGAGCATAGAAAAGTTGGATTCGAGGGGGCTATACAGCAATTAGTCTCTCTCTTCCACAAGGGTTTAACAGTACTATTTTATTTGTGAGTCTTGTATCAAGAATAAACACAAATGACACATTTCCCTCGTTGCAACATAAAGCTTACTGCTGTACACACTGTATTATTGCAAACTTCTTTCTCATTTGGCTGAGCCCTTCAATATAAAAGGATGCAACTACTTCTAAAATCTGTATTTCTTCCTAAAATCTATAGAGCTCCCGTGAATATAATTTTAATACACGAATTCTAAAGGATTATTATTTAGGAAGCGAATCATTCGAAGGGTAAAACAAACACTAACATGAACAAATAGTGGAAACTTATTCCGTATTACTCACATTTACTTTACAAAACCTCTTTATATTCGGCTTTAATTTATTACTTTTAAAGGAATTAAGTGTATTCTTTTATTATAATTTTCTACAGTTTGCATGTTTTACTGTGTGCGGACGTTAGCAATATGATGTACTGGATGGTTCCCACTGCACTGAAATATCTTAGCATTCGTTTGCTTTCTCTTTTCTATACATTTGGAAGATAATCAGTCTGTTTATTATTTCAGTACTATATATTAATTTTTTATCTAATGTTTCCAAATGAACACTTAGACACAAACACTCAAACATCTATGATTAAAATGATATCCAATTCTTAATGCTAGTAAATGAAGTCTCAAAAATTACAACCAAGTCTACATGAACAGAATGTTCATTACATCAATACCGATCGACCATCAGCGTTTTGCAGTAAAGTAAGACCAAGCAACTTATCACTAATTGTAACTTAATTAATTCAAGTTCTTCTGAACTTTAAAAGGATGTTATCAATAAATTGTGAAAATGGATCTGGAAACTTACTTGATGTTCATGACTTGGACGCGGCATTACTAATGCTCGTCTTGAATCAGTTCCTTTGATTGTATTAATTGGCGTTGAAAATACCATAGACACTGGCTTAAACTTCCTAATACATAGTTTCTTGGCTTTCCTAGGTTCCACTGAAGATTCTTCAATATGAGACTTCGTCTCAATTGGCACAGCCATCTTTTGTTCCTCTATAACCTACATGGGAAAACAACACCCAGGGTGGATTTCACCTTTCTTCGTTAAGAAATGACGAACATTTAAGTCATTTTAAGAGCTATGAAACACACTAAATTTGTTAGCTAATGATTCGTTAAATTTTAAATTACAAAAATTCAATTCAAAGATAGATTTTTTGCGTTTACGCTCCGTTGTTGATTGTAATCCCAATGCTCAGCGATCAAACATATAGAAATACATACAAAAATTTAGTCTGGGGTCCCCTTGATAGCGTAGCTATACAAAAAGGGACCTTCAGTCTGTCAGTTTATGTCCTAAAAAGCAGATCTCAGGGACTACAAGGCGCAGAGAGATGTAGTTGGAAAGTTCTTGACTGGACTAGCTCAGAGACGCCGAAAGTTTTAATTTCTTAAAATTCATTGCTCTTTTTTTTTTTTTTTTTTTTTTAATTTTTTAAAATTGTTTCTATTGAGTTGCAGAGACTTATATGCACCAAAATCGGCACAAACATTATTCGGCATAATAGCCAAATACTGTGGATAGATGTTATTACTTTTTCACAAATAACCTTGTGTATGATAAATGTTGAAATTTACACAGAAAAACTGACAGCCGACGCTTTCGACAGCCCATAGCGCCGAAACGAAGCAAAGTGTGCACCCTCGATGGTAGAGAGGTAGAAGTGAGAAGTCAATGTTGGATTTCTGACTTTGGAACTCCAACTTCCGAAATTATGAATGTTCCGACATTCGGAATTCTGAAAGTCCGACGTTCCAGAATTCCGGAATGACAGTTTCCATTCCGGAATTCCGAATACCCCTACTCAATGATTATACTTTTTTTTTTTCATGTCAATAACCTCGTGAGGTATTTTTTTTTTTTTTTTTTCGGTTTTATTTTGCAACACCCTGACTGGGGTAGGACAGTTTTAAGTCAATTCTGGAATTCAGATCACTTTACATTCCGGAATTTCAAACATCCGAACTCTGCACTGAATATTAAACAAAAACAGTCACATATCCTTTTGTGAATCTCTCATTTTTATTTTGTATATATACATGTGTGTTGGAGGGAGGTGTATGTATGAACCTAAGTTCTCAAACTACAGATGATATCTATTTTGTTGAGTTTTCAGTTATCAGCAGTACACAAATTAACAGTTCCATGCATCCTCGTTTAAAGAAAATTAACGCAAATTGAAGTCTCTCCCAATGCTAAAATATTTTTAATAAAGCGTTTTAGATTAAACTATGCACTTCCAGAGAATGTGCCCTAACACAAAATAACTTTTCAACTCTTATCTTAGTCCCCAGGAGAAAGGAAAAAAAGAGACAATATCTGCTTGTTTCCCATTGCTTTCTACGGATTAAATGCCTCAGTCAGCCCCGAAGTTTGACGTCATGCTCGCTACCTCCAGGCCTGTAGAGTATTCCGGGCGCCTAGGTTGAAGCCACTGAATGTACCGCAGAAATATTCACTTTTAATCCCCAGTGAGAATTCGCCATCAAAACCACGTGTCAGGTCGTAGGATGCCATTTGAAAGCATTAGAAACTGACGCCAAAAAGGGCTGGATTACGAAGTTTTAACTTCTGTTGACAACACCTTGATACTTGTCGTTGGTTTCTATTGAACAGGGCTCCCTATTCGATGGAGGCCAGACTGTGGTTACCGTAAAACTGCGTCCTTGGCGCCACTTGCTTGTTTTGATTGCTGATAACGATTTGCAACTCACAAACAAACAAGTTTCATGTCATAGTGTAGTGTTTAATAGCGTTGAACATGGCGCAATTTGTACCTACAAACTACGATGTGTGGACAGCATTGATTTTTTGATACCATTTGAAGAAAACTGCTGCAGAATCGCATCGCATGCTTGTCGAAGCTTATGGTGATCATGCTCTTGGTAAGTCACAGTACTATGTGTGGTTTACAAAATTTAAAAGTGGCGATTTTGACGTGAGAAACGAAGAACGTGGAAGACCACCGAAAAAGTTTGCAGACAGCGAATTACAAACTTTGTTGGATGAGGAGGACGCTCAAACGCAACAACAACTCGCGGATCAATTAAATGTGACACGAGAAG
>JAGDQP010033561.1:0-20594 GCA_022664845.1 Lepisma saccharinum | reverse complement strand
GTAAAATGTCATTGCTTAAACAACAAGGAAAACAGAATGCACTGGTCGAGTGTCACCAGCTAACTTACTCGCCAAGTACGTAGTATTTTAAGGACAAGTACAGATATACGTCGCCTATCCTCAACCTCCGCAGGAGTCGAATTATGCAAGGAGATCGGACTACCGCGGTTCTACTGTACAGTTTTTTTTAATAACTGTTTTCCGCTAAAAAGTAATCTCGAATAGACTATTGTTTTCAAGTATGCCAAGTTTCTTTTACAACATATCTAGCTAAACATCTCTGAAAATTGCTGCCTAAAACTGTTAACATGCAAATTTCGTATACATTGTCCTGTATAGACGAAATTTTCATATTGAGAAGAAGCTGGCATGTAAAGGAAGAAAGAAGTCACAGCTCCAGGCGACCAAAACAATCCACCTGCCCACTCACTTTCAGTACACTGCTCTCCTTTTGTTTGGACCAACGCCCTATAGTGGTGGCAAGAGCTTGTTCTGTCCAATGCAGAAAAAAATGTTCCTTTCCACCGCGATTTTCACTAGTATTCTTAAATTACCGTAATTAGCTGGTGCTTATTTCTCAGATAAAATTTCCGTAATTGTTTGCATATTAAAAACTAAGGAACAAACATACTTAAATTCCCATACACAAAGATTGAAGAACACTATTATAATAATTATGTTGTGAGGCGGTTTTCGAAATTATGAGAACAAGAAGTTTCATTCGAAATTTAAACATTGCACTTCTTAAGTCATTAAAGAAATAATATTTTGGTTCATAACGAAAATAACGTAACACAAATGTCATATTCTCAGCAACGACTACAAGAATAAGGGTTTTTATGCTAGGATGCATTCTTTGTTCAGTTTGTATAGGGAGTTGGGGGAACACAGCATAATTAGATTTCTGGCTGTAAATTGCTTTTATCTCTAACGGGGAAATGTCGTCAGCATTGTGTGCAAAGGAATAATAATTAGATCATAACAGGAATGATGTCAAAGCCATTGCAAAGTTCTTTTCGTTAGATCAATTTAATCCTACAGTTTTCGTGGGTTAAAATTTAGGTGAAATTTCGGGCCGAGGCCATGTCCTCTAGTCTGACATGCGTTTTGGCTTCTTACGAGCTGCATCCAAAATTTCCGTTATTTCAATATTCCTACTTAACTCACACAGAAAGCAAAAGAACATTTAAAAAATAATGTATTTTGTAAATCATATACGAAACATTTCCCAAATATGTTGCCGAACGGCCCCACCTTAAGTCAGTAAAGCATTGGCTTCGCTTTCAGACTGTTCTGGGTTCGCACTTAATGATCGCTCATCCTGACAGGTTTGCCCTCTCTCACACCAGGCAAATGTGATGATACCTTGAATAAGGTCAGGGCCGATTCCTTCCCTTAGAGATGGAAATATTCTGTTTTGGTCGTGTGAATTCAATATGCTTGGAAATATAGCTATATTTTTAAAATGCATCCTTAATAGTCGTAGGATAAGAATTAACAATTTTGAAAACATTTTCCTTTTGCAAGGGGATAAGCTTCCACCAATCTTCTGTAATGTTCATAAAATACTATTAAAAACATATCGGTCAACGCAAGCAGCTAGCTCCTCTTTCCAGAAATCATAAACATGAAGTTCTTAACATCTCATGGGCTCAAATACCTTGGAGAACAATGATGCAACTTTGTTAACTGCTCCTTGAGAGACTGAAGTAACATTAAATAAAGGTGGTAGTACAGCATGAATAATGTTTTCGACATAATTACGAAGAACCCAAATCTCAATATACTGACGGCACCAAATTTGTTGCCGTGACTGCTTTCATAGGCTCCGAACCACTCTCTTCATAAGATCTCAGCGATGCGTCGGTCATATTTTTTTAAAACAGAACATGTTAAATTTTCCAAAAGGAAGGAAGGACAAGATATATGGAAAGAAATATCCTTCGAACTAGGAAGCTACTACACCCCAAAGGGCGTGAATAACATCACATATGAATAATCTGAAAGGTTCTGAGGAGAGCCGAAGCTCTCAACTGTGAAAGCCACTGTCCTTTATGGTACAGCAGCTCCCCAATTGTCCTCACGATGCTGGGTCAACGCCGAAGTTGTGAGCCCCCATCGGGAATCGAATCCGGGACCGCTCGCACTGAAGTCGAGCACGGTACCGACTAGGCTACGCGGGAGCTCATATATATATATATATAAATCACAGCCATATTCAATCCACTAGTGGATGAGGCTCTCCCCGAAGGGAGGAGTTGGTCTACTGCTCCCACGCTGACCAGACGGGTTGGGAGAGAAGATCCGAAGCTCTCACTGTGATCGCCACGTATTTTATTCACAGCAGCTCCCCAATTGTCCTCACGATGCTGGGTCAACACCGAAATATTTGAGCCCCACCGGGAATCGAACCCGGGACCGCTCGCACTGAAGTCGAGCCATTCAGGTGCTCATATATATATACACACATACACACACTTTTGTTACACTTGAAAAAAAGCACAAAACCAATTTAAGCGCCTAGAAATACAGAAATATAGTCAAGTCTGTAGTCCGTCACGGATCTCTATAATCTGACAAGTCCCGGTCCCAAATGTGTCGAACTACAGACCCTACAATACACTAACAAAATAGTTTATTTGACAAAAGTTGAAATTTATTTTAACAAATTTAGGACAAATATAATGCAGCACTGCATATTCACATTGCAAAGAATTAATCAGATGCACTCACTTGTACAAGATGTATAGGTATTTTGAATTATTGAGGAAAAATTACTTTATTATTATTATTATTATTTTAAATCGTTCCGGATAAAAGAGGTTTCAGTGTATTTATAAGCATCACTTTCACTTTCGCTATGCAGACTGAAGTTCAAATGCGTACCACTGGCACCCATCCTGCAATCACTAATGGTTTCAAAATTGTAATGATTCAAGTCAGCTGAACATTCGTACACACGAAATCATAATGAGTGTCACATTGGAAGACCGTCTTTTTTTTATTTTACATTACTTATGACGACGTTGAAGAAGAAAAAAAAACAATTGGAGAAACCATCAACATTGACACAAATTCCACAAACCCAACGCTGGAACAATAGGTTTGTTGAAAAGTTTCTGCAAGTTACTTATATTTTATTCTTTCCTATGCCCTCCCTCCCATGCCGCATACAGAGAGAGGAAGAACGTATACACCAAAGTCATTCACGGAAGAGTCGATCGACTGGCAATCAACTTCCGAAATCACGTAGAAATCGCCAAGTTTACTTCCTACTCTTGAATATCATGCACGCATCTATCGTTACATCAAACAAGCCCGTTATCTTAATTATTTTCATACGTGGTGGAATTTATTAAAAAAAAACAACAAACTTTTTAGACATACTTTCCTTAAACAATTCGCACTAAAAAGTAAAAAAAAAAAAAAAAAAAAATATGTGTTTATGTATGACTAAAAAGAAAAGCATGGGGCGCGCTAATTGAAGAATTTATAAAGTATCTGTATATGAGAGCGCGCCCCATGCTTTTCTTCTTTTTCTTCTGCATAAACTTTTTTTTTTTTAAAGCACGAATAGTTCAAGAAAAATATGTGTCTAAAAAGTTTTTTTAAATTAATTTCTAACCCGCATTCTAAGGTGTTTTGCAAGCGTTGCAGGCTAGAATTTATGGGTAATATTAAAAAAAATATATTAAAATATGCTTTTAAAATATATAAATATATGAAAATAACAATAGAATATTGTATTGTCACCCGACTTTGGTCGCTGTGCAAATTTTCATCATTGTATGAAGTCGGGAAATGAGCTAAATTAACGTTGCAAGATTTGAAGACACCACGAACAATTGTGAACTAAAGAAAAAAAAAAAAAAAAAATTTTATTTCTTTCTGAAAAGTGAATATGCACGACGATATGAAGGGTGTCGGAAGAAAACAGGGAATGTCCGTTTTAAGGGATTTTGTGCAGTATAATTCACTCTATTAGGAGAAATTAGGCTACAAAACTGTCAAAGAACGAGGGTTTAACTCATAAATGAAAACACGAGTAAAGATTGCACTTTTCGTGAGCTGGTTAAACAGAACACAATTAAAAATTCATTTTCTCAATAATGTTTGATTATATTCCTTGTTTCCTCCCGTTACCTTTATGATCAACGACAGAGGCATCACGACAAACTAATAACCCTGTTTACACTGAATCTTCATACTTTTCCCCACATTTCATTCAACATGAGTAACCTCCAAGAACCTCAGTCATTATCATGAATAGTGTTCTGCTGAACTGTACACCTTTCAAACAAAATAAGACGACTCTAATCCAGTTTTCTAGCCTGGCCCGCCCAAATTAGATTGAGTGAGGTATGCCTTAACCCTGCAGTACTACCTTAAAGTCACAGGAATGCTACACTGGGGTCCTGGAGACCAACCCCCCCAAAAAAAAATTAGAATTCTGTTTATTCATTTATTTTTTTTTTGCAATATTCATATTTTGGTATAGTATAAATGAGAAATTTCTGATTTGTTTTCGAATCTCCATAGTTAAATAACGCAAGCGTTAAATAAAATCACACGAATACCACACTGAAGTCCTGGAGACTTCAAATTTAAAATATCCATTTTAAACCTAAGTGAAAAGTTATTTCGGATCACGGTTTTCTTCTGCACTTAATTCTTCCAACTCTTGGAATCTGTAAGTCCTTGGGAAGAGACCATTTTTTTAAAAAACGTACTGGCGCAGTTGATTAAAAAAAAAATACTATACTGGGGACAAGGGGATCTCACGCACCTTATGACCTACACAAACCTAACTCTGCAAGACGACAGAAGACACTTTCAAGTAGCCCACCAGATGGCAAAAGACTACTGAAAAGGTTTTCCTGCTAGAGAGCAGCACTGAGCACTTGCCAGTTACGTTAAAATCATTACTTGTTTGGGGTCCTGATGACCCCATAGTAGTAATACAGGGTTAAATACAGATTTTGTGCTAAATAGTGTGTATTTGTAGTTACGGTGAACAAATGTTTCTCGATTTTAGTAGACTGCTGCATTATTTTATTTATTACCCACTATTTTTTTCACTCTGTCAAATCGAAAGTGAGTAATAGCTTTCATACGTGTCTATTAAGGAAATAATGCTTACGGATTCTAGGTAATTCAAAAGCGCTAATAGTAGTAGTTTTATCACCTGTTCATTATAAGCGGTAATTTGTGATAACTATGCTAACGACCAACAGAAGCGCATCCTGTTTTCTTCCATCTCCGCCCTGGACAAAGTAGGAAGTTAGAAAAAGATTATGTCACGAAATATGGCTATGTGTTAAAGATAATAAAAAACAGCTTTTCCATTCTCTCGCCCTCTGCTGCACCGCCTAAGCAGTTTCCATTAGCTCTCAGAAGAATAAACAAGTTCCCAGATTTATTCTTCACGCTTAAAAAATATTCAGGATGTCAGAGGTTAGATACGTAAGGATTTAAAATATGCCTATTAGATACATTATGCACCGTCCAGGGAGAATATAGACCTTGTTACCGTAATTATTTTTAGATGATACATTCCGTTAAGTCCAGGAAGAGATGAAAGGATTTTCCTCTCTGGCTATCGACATTCTCATGTTCTGGTTATTTCTCCTTCCATATGTAAATATACAAGATGTTTCAAAAGTGAGTACTATAAATTGAGAACATGCATCATTTCGGTGTAAGATGCACCGAAAATCAGTGCCAAGCCGACACGTCTTGCGTTATTATCTGCGGATATACAACGTCATTTGCGACGCTGCCGCATTAACATTCAGCGCCCCAGCTCAGAAGCTACACATTTCTTTGAATTTCTTCAAAGGAACACTCTTGTTTTGTTCTAAAGTCTTCACAGACCCTACATAAATTTATTGCATTTACTATGATCAATGCATTCAACTGAATTGAATTATGTATACTGGAATTTAATTTGTAATTAATGGTCTTTAGAAATATTTCGCTCCTAGCGTGGTAGGGTAGAGGAGATAATGTAGGAAGGAGTCGGCCAGGGTCTAGTTTGAAGGTATCATCCCTGCATTTACCCGATGTGTTTTCCCTTCCCCACTGGAAATTTCGTAAATACACTGCGCAAGCTCCCATCTTAAGTCTAAAGAAGAGGTATCTCTTCAACACAACTTCAAGGAAAATAAACTGAGGATGGAGGTTACTATCGCATTATTGTATTTACCTATTAAACAAAACAATTAAGGTGATTGGTTCGCGTAAGGGAAATCCCATTCATCATTATTATTAATAATAATTATTATTAAAGCTTGAAATTCCTAATATACTAATGCAAGCACACGAAAGAAATGCAGTTGTCATACCACTGATTCAATGGCGAATCCAGGATTTTGGAGAGGGGCAGGCAGGTGGAATATACCAGAGACAATTTCGATATTTTCCCGCTACGTGATTTTTTAAAGTATTAATTTATCATATTCCTCCTCATATTGATAAGTTTTATCATGAAACATGACACTAGTATCCTCCAAAATTGATATTTCTAGATAACTTGTCTGTCTGGGAACAAATCGAAGAATTTTCTAAGACGAATTGTTGAAAAAAATATATATAAAAAATAAAGTATTTTCCCTTGACGAGGGATCCGCCAGTGACTTGAAAAGAATGTTGTCTTTCGCCAATTGTGTTAGTAGGAACTAGTGGCTGAATTAGTAGGCAACATTAAGTACAATGGGTATGATCCAAGCGGCCGCCATCCTGAGCGTTTTTTTTTCTGTTACATCAGGCAAATGCCAGGATGGTATCTAAAAACTAGGTTCAGGTAAAATCCTCTCCCACGCCCTATTCCGCCCTGAGATGCCTAAAAGCCATAAATAAATTCAAAATTCAACTCGTGATTTACTGTGATGCTGGCATGCCCAGTCGATAAAAAGTCCCAATATGGTTTCGATAGTTACGATCTATTGACAGTTGATTCTTTTGTAATAAAACGACTTTCGCTCTTCCCTCAGAGTTGAACTCCAAATTACATATAAAAAGTAAAAGAACATCTGGAGTACGGAAACTGCGATTTAACTTTCCTAATCTCTCTTTACGATTTTTCTTTCCCTCTTGTCTTCGGCACGGTCACGAAACGAGTAGTCATATTTACATTTTAAAAACACACAAAGTACGCCTCTACGGTCCTAAGAGTCAGATACATAGCACTCGGAACAGATTTTCCACTAAATGAAGAATGAGGAAGGGGCGTATTTTGGTGACGTCTAATAACCCAGAAGTTGTTCCACATAATGAATTAACCGTCTTCAAGGTCAGGACACTGTGGTAGTCTGAAGCGAAGAAAACATTCACCCTCCTCATAGGGATAGCAATAACCTCACAATATGTCTCTATTGGTCTAATTCAGCGATCTAAAACTTCACTTTCATTTAATAATAGAGAAATCAAAGTTTAAATTGTTTATTTACATTCATGGAAACTCACGATTAAAGGGGACAACGGTATCTGTAACAGAAAAGTAAAAACACTGGATCAGACACGCGCTAGACACGGGATGCGCACGCAATGCGTACGTATTGTGTGAGTACAGAGTTCTCAATTCACACTGCCAAGAAGGATGAGTGACTTCTTACTCTTGCAATACGCGTACATCGCATTTATTATTACGCGCACGTCTCATACACGACACGGGATTCGCGAACTCAAACTCGGAAATAAAATAAAATTCATTTTTGAGATTTGAGATTTTATTGTTAAGAAGAAGAAAAAAAAAACACCCACAAGAAATACACACTTTTCGACGATACAAAATATTTAATTTCCCTAGTTTTAAATTACTGTTATTCAATAATTGTAGCCGAGATTTGGAAGACAACACACCCCAGTGTAACGAAAATGAGTATTGAAAGGATACTACCAAAATAATAAAATGCTAAATTATACGAATGAATGAAGAAGCATGCATTCTAACCTAACCCAACCATAAACCAATTATCTATGACTGCGAGAACCTAGCCAAGGTGATAATGTGTCATGCGACTACATCTGAAAGAACCACACCAGGTTTCGACACCAAGCAAAATAACAAGACAGTGAGAACGACCTTGTATTTACCTGCCAAGAAAATGACAATGCACTCCAATATGTTGGACAAAGCCTACATCACACACACGTAAACATCAACAACACAAATAGTTGTTCGATCACTCTGAAAGAACAATCGCCTAAATGTGTTTCCAAACTAATTCACGTTCCAAATTCACCGTCACATCGTACTCCGCCATGAATAACGTACACTACAATGGCGCTATCTTGTGGCAATATTTTCAACTTCTACGTCCTCGAGCTCGCAAGGCCGTTCACCACTGGCATTCCAAGTGACACCTATCCATACTTGCTGTAACTGCTTGTAGCAAATGACGTTGAACGCAGAACAGATGAAGAGAAATATGTTTATCTTATCCTCTTGTTAAAAGGAGAGGAAGCGGGTGAGGGAGTAATTCATTCTTCCATTCAATAAAATAATGTTTCTTGTTCCTATGCTCGTAACTTTCTGTTCTTTCAGTGGCTAAACTAAAACTGGTATTGGGCCTTGTAGTTGTAGGGGGTGCTCGCTATTGAGATTTTCAGAGCGACGAAGGTAAATAATACACTGCTTAAATAAATAAATAAATAAATAAAGTCTAAACCTTTTTTTAGTGCTTATCGTTCCACTAAAATTGATCCACAGGACACACGGCTAGAGCGACTTCTGAGCTTTTGCGTGAATTCTACGAAGAACTAATAATTTCAAGAAATTCAGACATCGCAAGGACATTCTCGGTTTAACAGTTTCAAAAATATAAAGTCTTTTATTTTGGACGGTTAATGTGAACTTCCCCAAAGAAACAAAAGTTTCTCACCAAAATCTGTATCTTCCTTTATTTTGTAAAATAATTTCTAATATCCATTATGAACGCAAAACATTCACCAAAACACTGCCCCATAAACAAAGGAACATCCTATAATTCCGAGCGGAAGACTAAGCTCCAGATCGAAAAATGTTCGTAGTAAGCGCGCCCTTAACTTGGGGAGTTTTCCCCATGGTGCAGGTCTGCCCCCCATCGGTTTTTGGCGACTTGCCCACCCGTTGATGCGGTTCAAACGGCGTGGAAAATGGTTTTGGGGCGGTCATTTTGATTCCGAGATGGCGACTTCTTTATTTTTTTTAAAATATATTTTCTCAAACTACTCTTGATAATACACCATTATGCCAAATTTCGTATCTCTATCTCAAACGGTCTGAAAAATTGTTTTGGGGCGGCCATTTGGAATCCAATATGGCGATTGATGTGATAGCTTCCCACACGGGTCCAATATCTGATCGTGTGCGAAAAGTCATTCCAATTGGTCTAGCCGTTTTGGCGTGATGCTCACGTAAACACAGTCACATTCAGTTTTATACAGAGAGATTACAGCAGTATAGAAATGCAACGAGAATAATATATTCTTGTAGCAACTGAATTAAAACAGCTATTACTTTTCTTGATTTACAACGTGATAGTGAAATTTTGATTCGCAAAACTTGCTCCCAAACTTGATATTCAGTAATACGTTTTTGTACAGTTGACCGGTAATATCCGGTCCTGGGACGAACTTTTTCATGCCCTGCATAGAATTTAAATGTCTATGCTCTGGTCTAATGGTTACGATCGCTGACTTAGGACAAGCACTGGGATAGGGGTGTTCGGAATTCCGAAAAGTCGAAATATTCCGGCATCGAGGAAATTCCGAGTTCGAGTCCTGTTTAAGTCGGGATGGTACATCTTCGCTAACTTCATATCTATCCTGGAAGTGGTCACCAAGAAACGTCACACTCACATACACGAAGGCTTGTAGACCTAAAGTGTTGTAAAGGCCAGAAATGAAGTTTCAATATAGTTCGTTCAGCAAGACTTCGTACGTAACCCATCCAACGTTTAATTTGTATCAAGTACAGTAGAGCATTTGGAATTACTGGGGACCGACAGTGTTCAGAAAACCGATATTCCTTATAATCAATTATTACTTAAAATACAGCGCTAAATATGGGAATAAAATACACTTAACCATTCAAACTTATGATCACTAATATACACTGGTTTTAACTGTTTTGGAGTAATGAAACATGACTGATAAAGAACTTAAAAATAGTTTTGCTGTATTCAAAAAAGCTGAACCAACTAACTTCTATATCTCGAACCACTTCAGAGATCTTTTTACTCGAAACCTGTGAATTCGATTACGCTGGGACTGGTTTCCTTTGCGTGATTCAAGAAATTCAACGCAAACCAATAAATGACCTTGATTACCACACACTGTTTCTGTGCGCGTGGTCACGGATTCAATTCTCGATGGAGGACCCATTGAACGGAGTGATTCGGAGCACGCTTACCAAAAACTGTAGGTCTCGTTCCAAGTCCACCAGCTCGTTTAGGGCCTTAATAACAATTCAATTCCCATTTACCCGCAAAATTAAAGTTCATTTTCCATTATACTAGTGACAGATGTTACCAGACTTTTCAATGATTACCGTTAGGAGACAGGTGACTCCACGAGGCTTTTCAATATTTTCACACGATGGTGTGGTGTAATCGATATCAAGACATTGAACAAAGACCCTTTCGTACCATCAGAGGAAGTATCACTGTTTAATGAAGGCAACATCCTCCGAAAAGTAGGTCTACTTCGAATGAGTATATTGGTTCATAGCGATCAACACACACAGATGCCTTCTAACGTCAATCATCAAAGAATTATTGATTGTGAATTTGGAGTCGCTTACAACTAGGCGAACAAGAGAATTTCACGAACTAACATCTGGAAGTATAAAACAGGATTCTTCTTTCCCAGTTACCAAGGCAAAGAACTTTTTAAACATTCAACATTTTAACTTCAGGCACAAAAAATATACTCCGTTCAAATCAACATTACATGCAACATTTCTACGTTAAACACGATTAAGAATGAATAGTACAAACATAGGTATTCAAACGTTTGCTTTTCCACTCAAGAGATACAGAATTACAAACAAACGTCTCACTTTATAGTAGGGCAGGCAATATTTGAACATTTCATATTCAGATGAAGGAAAATCGAATCATTATCTGAATAATGGATAATTGACTCGTTATCTGGGTAACGGTTAATCGAACAATTATCCGGAAACTCGAATTATTACAATAGAATCCACACAACAGGAAGTTCACACTTCACGTAGTAAAGGTGGCTGATTCTGATCCATTTTGAAGGGAGGGTGATTCTGATCGGAAACATTGCCGTCTCAATAAGTGCTGCTATCTCGTGGACAAATCATACAACACTAGTTTTAGAGTGTAAGCAGGAACTGTAGGGAAGTCCATGAATGTTCTTTCAGTTTCCAGACCTCAGAAGCAACTGCAAGGTAAAACTGGGGTCGGAGATGAACTTGTATTATTAGAAGCAGTGTTCTGAAGTAGTTTGTAAAAAGAAGTTACGTGTGATGCAATGGACGTAATATATTCGAAAACAGGTCTATCTGCATGAACATGGCCAGACATGATTGAAATCCGATCGCAATATTACCAACATTGTTTTTAAAATCTTGTAACAATGTAGGGTTATTCCAATCGGTTTTTTGCGGATGATTCCGATCGCTTTCGGGAAGTAGATAATGTAATGTGATCGTTTTCAGTAAGTAGATAATGAGTATACCTAAAAACGGTATTTCACCATACATATTACGCTCGAAAAGTGCTTCTCTTTGGAGACAGGAAAATACAATTGGAAACAAAAAAACTGCATGAAGGAAGCTCTTCTTCAAGAGGTTACACGATGTTACAGTAAGAGGTTACATGATGTGGGACGATTTCATGCTCCCTACAACCATGGGTTTACAGGAGCGATGGAGAAAACAAAAAATACGGGGCTACGCAAGTTTACACAGCTGAGAGAGAGAGAGAGAGAGAGAGAGAGAGAGAGAGAGAGAGAGCTGAAGGTCCGCATTATCAGACTGGCTCAGTTCAGGTGTGGTCAAACAAGAAAAGATATCAGGAAAGCGACATTTGCGTTTGACGATGCTAATGTAATCGCTAAGAGGTACAGTTCATGTGTATTCCAAATTCTAATTCATGATGTGCTAAACGTCACAACTGGATTTAATTCCAAGGCAAATGACACGAGTGGTATCACGAAGGTTGTGTGAGATCTAGCGCTTTATTTGTGGCAAATGTCAAATCTGAGAGCTTGTCTTTAGTTTCTCTTCAGATTGAACTGTTTGTCCATTTTGCTTCCTATTAGTTATCTTTTGTATGTTTAATGATAAATATGTTTCTAGTGAGAGACAAGTAAGAATGATCTTGTATATTCCTGTTTGTTCCTAGCGATCGGAGTCACCCAGCTAAAGATCAGAATCACCCGCCTTGGTGGGTGATTCCGATCAACAACACGTGTTCACAAACGTATACACATATATCTGGATTTTTAAAGAACAGATGCAAGTATTCCAACGTGGTAGTATTTTCTAAACAACACTAATCGTCTTCACCTGGCATCCATTTGTACCCGGATCGATCGGAATCACCCGCCTTTACTCTAATTGTTCGTTTCTTCTAAGAAAATGGAAGTAATTCTCATGACAGAATATTATCCGTAATTATCTTAAATGATTCTCTAAGTGCTCATAACTATCCGGTTATCTGCTTAATTAAATATACCGATTCGAATGACGAAATTATTCGGATAGTTATTCGAAAAAAATTCAGGTGAATAATTATCCGAATAAATTTAGCAGCCCTACTTTGTAGCTTTGACCACCTTTTTCATTCATTTCGTACTTGATTCTTTTCGTCTAGGTCATCTGCAAAATGTAAACATTTGGAAGAAAAGGCACTTTCTTAGCAAAGCCATTGAACGTTTCTCTGAACGTTTCATATTCCTCATCAATGAGTCAGAAGGACTGAAATCAGTTTGAAAAATGTCATTAACTATTGTTACTTGTTTATATACAGTAAGACTTGAGAATTTAGCCTTTAGAGAGGATGTAGGAAGGAAGTCGGACAGGGTATTACCGTGGTGTGACTGACAAAAATCCTGGGAAAACCAGAATGGCCGGCCGGGTTTCAGATACATCGACTGAATATATGGAAAGAATTATATTTAGCACTCCGATACGTGATCAGGAAGTTTCGGTGTAGGAAGTTTGGGTGCACGGTAGTTTCGGTGCAAAGATTAAAATACCTTTTCATTATAGAAAGATTGTTAAACTATGAACTTGACCTATTATTGGTGGGTTACTACTCTTACTGATGCACTAATTAATGAAATTATTCGAAATTAAACTAGCAATTTGCTTTAAAAATTATTTTATTATGACTTATAATGAATAAGACAAGCTGGCAATGCTATTACTAAATTTTGTTAAGAAATTATGATTTTGTTGGAATAACTAACACATGTTTGCTTTATATGTTTTGTGTTAGTGGGTCTAGGTTTTAGTTTCTGAAAGTGAATTTTTAATTGGATGGGTTTTCCCATAATCTTCACATTTTGACAGATATCCATCTTAATCAAAAATATTCCCATTTTAATCAGACGTGGTGAAATGTATGTAAAATTTATCAAGTACCAAGATGGTTGGTAATCATTTTAGTTTTGCTCTTGAAATATTAATACGAGATGCTATAGTGATTACTTGCTTATCTTTATTTCACGAGCAACGTTAGTCGGTAAAGGAATGGAGTATTTAGTACCAGAAGCAAGTGTCAAAATTTTCTGTCTCAAAAATTGCAGGAGGTAAGGTAAGAGAAAGAGACAAAATTTCCGGTGTCAACATTTCATAAATCCCAAAGACTTCAATGGTACCTTTTTTAAAGTAAGGGCTAACTAACTCTATGACATAGAACTCGCAAGTTCATCGCCGCAGTAACAAACGTTCGCCATTGGATTCTATCCTGGGCAATATCAAGCCAGTTTTCATCACGAACACCTACTTCTCGAAGATCTCTTCTAATATTGTCCTCCCAACGACGTCTCGATCTTCCCAATGTCAGATAGTTTCAAGATTCGCAACGGATTGAAACAAGGCGATGCCTTGTCACCACTACTGTTTGAGTTAGAATATGCGATTTTAAAAATTAAAGGGGACAAAAAGGCACTATCATTGAATGGTTTAAAGTAAACGGCTGGTCAGTAAGTATTAATCTATTTGGAAATCTACCGCTGAAGTTTTAACAACTATATTATTATAGCAACTAAACATTCCCCTTGTTTATTTTTTTCCTTTCAATTTTGGGGAGGGGACCCTCCCCCCCCCCCCTAAATACGTCTCTCATTGTAATAATATAGCAAGTAAATATTTCATTCATGTTAACTTTGCTGTTTTATAATTTATCAATGTTATAGGAAACAACATTCATCAGAGAGTTTTTCCCCGAAACTTCCTGCACCAAAACACCTTAGATCCCTCCAATACTTATCTGGAGTGTGAGCCCAAAGTAGTAGTCGAATAAAAACTCACTTGAGACAAAAACAGTGAATTATGCCCCCCCCCCCTCATGAGCATCCATCTCACATTGAAGTCTGGGAAGCTAAGTAGCTTCGAGAAGTAATTCTGACCATATTGACCTAGTTTTTTCTACGATTTCCCTTAGTTCATCAGACAAACGCCTGTATGATACCTACAGAAGCCATAGCCGTTTCCATCTCTGAAAGTGTGCTCACTGAGAGACGCCATTCCTGATACCTGTGAAGGTTCTAGACCATAGCTACCAGTCTGCCCCATAAATATAAAATAAATGCACTAAAGATTTATAAAAAATAAAACGAACTCTTATACTGCAATTGGTAGCGTTGCAAAGAATAGCGTCATCACTGAATAGGATGCTACCGCGAGATTTCTAATTCGATTAAGAATCAATTTGCTTCCAGTTCCACTATCAACAAACGGACAGTAGATAAAACAGTGCAGTAATGTTCATTTGTTAAGTCAAAGAACTGAAGTTAGCCAAGCGAGACACACCCTTTCTTTATTTCTGCCCCACCCCAGTAATCCAAGGCAACTTCTTTTATCTAATCACGTAAAATAATCTTCCATGAAAAGGAATTCCAGTTCTCGTTATAATTAACTGCATATATTTTTTTTTCTTGTATCAGACTGATAAGTGCATTTCATTTCAATCAAGTATAAAAAGGAAGGAGAAAGGCGAGTTAACGATAAGAGAATTTTAAGTAGGTCTGTTCCTTCAACCTGGAAGACGAACGTTGCACATTTGTTCTTATGACTGAACCACGGGAGTCCTTGACATATCACATTATCGCCCCATTTTTTGAAAGCATTTGTTTTAATCTTTGTTATTTTTTATCTGGTCATGACACTACATCATTTCCAAGGCTTGATTTTAAAAGAAAACCGTTGCCCTTTCTTTAATAGCCTAAGCTCAGGAACATCAAATATAGCAATCGCTGCTGCAGTCCGAAGAAAATAAAATAGGACGAATGATTGGATCGACGAGTGTCTGCGTGTAGGCCTCCAGTATGTATGCTTAATTGAAATATATTAACGTGTTTTCACAAATACTGACTGCTTTTGGTTAATGGTTATTTCTTAAATTTCTTTACCACCATCTTTATTAGTACTTTGCCGAAAGTAGCAGGTCCTTGACGGAAGTTAGTCCTCTCTATTGAACCTGATCCTACGCTTTCATCTGTATCTTACTGCTCGATTTATTTTCAGTAATATTGTCAAGAAGTACAACTGGTCTTTGTTATACTTCAACGATAATCAACTACAACCTTCTATATATAATACCTACGTAACTAATGTCCTAACCTCATTCTTTATTGTCGCTATAGGAGATCAAATAAATATAAGCATTACAAATGATACGTGTTTGTCCTTCGGCTGTTAAAATGGCATAGGAAGGCAGCAACTTGACCGCTTCCTCCATCTGAATTAATGTATGATCTTTGGGTAACTATGGCTCAGGTCTTCCGATTCCTGTAAGATTACACAGGGAAGTTTCCAGCAGAATATATATTATTATTCAAAAGTTTCTTTAATGCTTAACACTGATTTATTTTTAAAATTCAGAAGCACTCGAACGAATCTGTGTGTCACATACCGGCTCTAACAATGTTCACATGTCAAATCCTTGCTCAGATATAGGATTTAATAGTACAGTAATGCTTTATTCCCAAGTAACCTTTGATACCGATCAAGCAACAGCAATCAATAACATGTGCAGAGAGCTTTAACACTACACTTAATAAAACCTAAATCAAATTATGTCAAAACTCGAAAATTTAAAGTATATGGCCTTTACAGTTGTTCACAGCTTCACTTCCTCTTATTTTTAACAAAATTTCTGGGCTAGACTCGCAGCTATGACTCACGTCCAGCATATATTCATCGATCAGCACACTGCAGGGCCTATATCTAGGTATTATATCAACATTCGTCTTGTGAAACAGAAACTTTGATCAGTAATGCCGGCAGCAGGACTCCAACCTGCGTGCCTCTTCAGTGCCAATATGTAACCACCGAGGGCTCCAACAGTCAGTCCATCTCGCCAATTACGTACACAGTATTTCGGACAAGGAAGGGTAAGATCGAGGCCCTATCCTAGTACAAAATACCATCTCCACATTCACTTGTGACTGATAGAAACCACTAAAAGCTTCAATCAAAATTGCAGAGTTCTGCATTCCATCCGAAGTCCTCCTGTTAATGAGGCGAACATACTTAATACTGGACTTGACAGCTCATTACTATTCGTACGGAAAACTTATAAGGAATGCACTAACAATTTCTGTTTTAAATAGTAATCTGGAAACAACAGAAGGTAAATTCTGACGATTCTATTCACTGACAATACATATTTTTTGGCAGAATTCCAAAGAACGGTTTGTACTTTAAAAGTTAATTAATGAAGCATGCCAATTTGATTACCCAAACTCATGAAAAGAACCCCATTATAAGTCATTACATCCGTACTCAAGGTTACAAAAGAAGCATCGTTTCAGATATGAAATGGCCCTTACGCAACTCCATTACATCATTCATAAAATTACCGGAGAAAACAGAAGTCAATTTAAACTGACATGACAAAGTTGCAGGAATCTTGACTCATCTAAACTTTTTTTTCTGGACTTGAGGTGACATACTTTACACAGTCGGAATTAAAAACAGAAACAAATAAAGAGGGGGGCAATGTATGTATCTGTGTGATGAATCTGTATGATTTTGAAGTCTGCGCTCAGAATACCGTGACGAATTGTGAACAATTCACGGCTGTTAAATACACTCACAGCAGTTATATTTAACCAGCAGTACAGTTTGTTTCACCAAATACAATTCCGCGAAGCCAATGTAAATGAAAGTGATTTCTTCTAAAATTCTGCTGAAAATTGAAATTATTTATGGCCTTAGAGGCATCCAACACTCAGGCTGGGTAGGGAAGGGAAAGGATGCGGGAAGGTGTCAGCCGGGTACTACGTTGAAGATAATACCTCAGTATTTGCCTGGTGTGACTGAGGAAAAACCATGAAAAAAAACTCAGTCAGGGTGGTCGGCAGCTGAGGTCGATCCCAGGACCTCCGGAATACTAAGCCAACGCTCTACCACTGAGCCACGGCCGCTCGGTCTTTGCTGCAAGTGTTTTAATGTTACTGGAGTTGCCTTTACATGTAAACAATATTTTCATTAGACTTTATCGTTTCTAAATAGGTAAAACATTTGCAATCCAACCAAAATATATCTGATACGCTTTCACAATTGGAGCAAATTGCACTTGGAAATTGTACGCGAATTTCTGACTTCAACACGTCTTTAATTTTATACTTTAAAACCATTTCGTAAATGTTTAATATACTTCTAGAGAACTTGAATTTTGAAATTCAGAATCAAATATTTAACTGATTAACGTTTCTTCTTCAACTGATTGCTAAGTCTAAACCTAGCCCACACTAGCAACCTTTAAGGGATTTTTTTTAATTGAGAAAATGAAACATACTTCCACTGGCAATTTTAAAATCACCGTGATAAAAAATTGAAACATTTTGCATTTCGGTGAAGAACCACTACCACTTTCATAAATAGAATACAAGTGTTCTACTTGTAGAACACAACAGAAGAAGTGTTTAAACCTCTCAGCGCGCACTAGCAACTGAATTGCTCAATTCAGTGGCTGCGGCTTGTACCCTCAGAAAGAAGTAAAAACATATAATTACACAGTAAGAAGTTATTTATTCATCACTAGTGTGTTTTGCAACAAAAGTATGTAATAGCACAGATAAACTATGTAATAGTTTATCTGTGGTAATAGTTTATTTTTGAATCATTTATATTTTAAGTAAAAGATGACCTAAAAGTAAATAGACAAAATGCAGAAACGCGGAAGTGATATTTTGAAATTTATATTTTGTGTTCAAACATATAGCTATGGAAGTAGTTTATTAAGTTCAAGAATTGTTATTTTCGGTTACAACTTCAGAGTTATATTTTATTATTGTAAAATTCTCTCAAAATTATTTCGTGAAGTAAATATTTGTTTTAAGTCAGCAATATCCTAGTGCAAGCGTCTTCAAATGGCAGATTCCGGTTCTGATCCGGACTCCGAAAACGTTTTTTTTCCGGACCTCCACGATTTAATTCGAACTGGAATTTATTTATAGTATTTTGGCATCTTTGACTCACACCGGATTTGCTATGACGGATGTGAATGTGTTGTACTATATGTATACCCTTCACTAGTTGCAATGTACGAAAAGCGGAGAAGTGTTATGTAAATTCACGGTAATTTACGCCGTGTTTACTCTTTAATGTTATTGTCATTGTTCCCAAATATATACGGAGTAACCAATAAACGTACTGCCTTACTGTTCTGTTTCAATTTATTTATGGCCTTTAGTCATTTATGGCTTAGGCTGTGTTAATGTAGTGGAAGGAATCAGCCACGGCCTAAGTTGAAGGTACTATCCAGGAATTTCCATTGTGTGACTGAGGATGGTCGGTCGCTGATATAGAACGCAGGACATCCCGAATGTGATGCCAACGTTCTACCAACAAAGCTACGGCCACTCGGTCTTACTGTTCTGTCTTATCCATAGTCGGCTATCGACTAAGGCATTTTTATTGTGATATTACCATCAATATGGACACCAGGAGAAAATATTTTAAGACCTAGATCTGACTGCCCTAGTGTTTTCAAGTTACAGCCAACCTCTCTTGTGGTGGTACGCAGCCAATCTAATAGTAGTATTCTGGTACGATATGAAATGACCAAGAGCGAATAACAAGTTATAAAATCTTTCTATCCTTGCTTATCTATCCTGAAATGATTGAAGAACTTTTTTATCTTCTCTGAAATATGCGAAGACCCAGCCTCCGTAGTTCTGGCGGTAACGGATTGGTAACGGGTAGGCACGCAGGTTCGAACTCCACAGTCGACCATCTTGACAGGTTTTTCCTCCCTTTCATCAGGCAAATGCTGGGGATGGTACCATAACTAAGATTCTGGCTGATACTTTCTCTACCTCTACCTATCCTATCCCGACCTGAGATAAAGATGCCAACAGGTCATAAATAAATTCAAATTCAAAGATACAACGAGTTTATAATATTGCCCCTTTAAAAGTCTCTGGCTTGCAATCAGATGAACCCAATGACTTTTCTTTTCGCGTTTTCTCCTTCATCTTAAATTAAGAGCAGCAAATCGTGATAGCAGTGTGATCTTAGGCATTTGGCCAGTGTCTCCAAGGTTTTGGGTTCGAATCCCGGCTGGGGCGTGTGTGTGTGTGTGTGTGTGCTCAGAGCACAACATGCAGCCATTTATTTGAAATCCATTTCGATGCTGAGCAACTAAAATCTCCTAGTGCGCGTGGCCTAAAAATGTTAGTGATTTTTAATCAAGTGAATTCTTCTCTCTCAATATTTTAATCACAAGTGCACGCCTAGGCTAATTCTTGTTCAGACACTGGAACGACGCTGCGGTACGAAATACAGATCTGAGTGAAGTGCCTGTCACAATAACTTTGATGTCAAACTAAGTCGAACAGTGAGGTGGCTGTTTTTCCTCCCTGTGCGTGAAAATACGGTGCCTTCCAGGGAAATAGATCCCGCAGCATAGCCCATGTGAAAGTACATTCCATTGAGAGAAACATGTGAAGGTTAGGGAATCTCCTATTACAGCTTCCTGAAAGGATCGTGTAATGACATCGATATAGCTGGTATTCTGCTACATATGGTCTTTAATGCCGCTGCCCATACAATTAATTTTATTTTTATCTTTTTTAATGCCGCTAGAAACAACATTTTCATCGATGAAGACACAGCCCGAGGGTGCATGCTGTAAAGTCACGGTCTTCGAATCAGCAATATCGAGGCACGCGGGTTCAAACCCCATGGCCGACCATCCTGACTGAGGTTTTCCAGAATTTCCACTGTTTCACCAAGCGAATGACGGGATGGTACCTTAATTAAGGTCCAGGCCTCTACCTTCCTCCTTTCCCTTACCATATCCTCCAGTGAGCCAAAGATGCTCGAAGACTATAAATAAAACTTAAATTCAATTCTCGATGAAGACGACGGGTCAGTCGAAAACGTTCGTAAATTTCGCCGT